>QRDG01000298.1:671241-715255 GCA_012064385.1 Puccinellia tenuiflora | reverse complement strand
TTTGGGAGACGGAGGATGCTCCCAGCGGACTCTTGGGCGATGGGGCCAGCTGCGGCGGCGCGCGCGTGACGGGGGTGTGGAGGCCGGGATGCGCTGGAGGTGGGTGGGGTGCGGCGGCGGCCCGCGCGCTGGATGTGGGCGGGGTACGCGCGGGATGTGGGCAGGGTGCGGCGGCGGGGCGTGCGCTGGAGGTGGGTGGGGTGCGGCGGCGCGCGCTGGAGGTGGCGGGGTGCGGCGGCGCGCGCTGGAGGCGGCGGGGTGCGGCGGCGCGCGCTGGAGGCGGCGGGGTGCGGCGCCGCGCGCTGGAGGTGGCGAGGTGCGGCGGCCCTCCCGTTGGTGAGGAGCGGAAGCTCAGGGACGGTTCTGTCCGGGTGGGTCGTGTACGGTTCGGTATAGGAAACCTATCCTAGTTGGTTTCTTAGGGGGTGGGGTTGTAGAATAGGTATTCTACAATCACTTAAGGGGGGTTGTAGAATAGTCCTGCTCTATATATATATATATATATATATATATATATATATATATATATATATATATATATATATATATATATATATATATATATATATATATATATATATATATATATATAGGGTGGGACTATTCTGCACAACCCCTTAAGTGTTTGCTGAATAGCTATTCAGCACAACTTTCCCAACAGAAAGACCTTCTGAAAACGATCCCGGCCCGACCCGCAGCCTACCGAACCGGTCAACCCCCGCCAGCCCCATCCACCTTCTTCCTCTCGATCCCCATCCGCCCCGCCTTCTTCCCGAAAAGCACCACCCCGCCTCCTTCCCCGGCGGCAACCCGGCCGCGACGGGAACTCCGGTCGCCGCCGCGCTCTGCCCCGTTCCCATCGCTGGCCGCCGGCGGAGATGCTCCACTACCACGCCACGCGCCGCCCGCCTTTCTCCACCCGCGCAACGGCCTCCGGCCTGCCTCCACCTACCGCGCCGCCCCTATTCCCTATGGAGCACCGCATCTCGCCGCTGCCTCTTTCCCTGTGGATGCGAGCTCGGGAGCAGGTCCAAGGCGGCAGGAATCGACCACTCCCGATCTGGCGGGGCGTGCTTCGGTGCCGGTGGCTCGGTTGCAGAGATCGTGGCGGCACAGCTACAGGGGCGGCTGGGGATGCTGGGAGCTGGGGCGGTCTTCTTTTCTGAATTTTTTTTTGCGTTTTTCGGTCTGTGGCAGTGGATGGCGGCGACGGAAGCACATGAGCTGTCCCTGACCTTCGAGCGACGGCGTCGAGCTCATCCCGTCCACCAGAGCGCGCCGACCTGGACTACCCTCCACCGCGTGGGCTCTAGGATGTTCGATTTTTGGGGAGTTTGCTTAGTATGGCACTGGAGGTTCCCGGCGTCTGAGATCTTTCTCGACTAGCACATGCTGCTGCTGTTAGCTTCTCTCTGATTGTCGCCGCTACTGCTCCTCTCTCTGTAGTATTTCTCCTCCATGTGATCTGCTGCTCCTTTCTGTGGATAAGCCCATACATATTCCCAATTTTTTTTGTCTACTTGTGTGTGAGTTAATGCCTTCTACCTGTAGCCATGTCCAAGGCTCGAGTCCGCTTCTTTCTACTTATTAAGCGTCGCACTCAAATTCCAAAACAAAACCAATAATGGCACAGTGGCTTGCTCTTGAACCACTACCGTGGAGACCCGAGTTCAACTCCCCTACACAGCTCAATTCTTTTTTTTGTCTCCAGCCGAAGTTCAATTTATTTTAATTGCAAATGTATTCTTAATTTTTGTAGAGTTTATTTCGTCTAGGTTGGTGGTTTCAGTTAAAAGCAAAGTTCTATGCGAGAGATTACTCGGAAGGAATTTTTATATGGATTATTAGTAAGTTTTCTTAGTGCGATAACTAAGTTCCCTCCCCCGGTTGAGTTCCTACCAGCATGCTCCTCTTTTTTTTTAAGTTCATCTTTCCCCGTAGATGTAGTTCTTTTTTTTTGCAGTTACTCTTTTCTCGGAAGTTCATTCGGAAGATAGATTGAGGTTTATCCTTGAGTTTCGATAAAGTTTAATTTGTAACGAGCGGAAGTTCAACATGAACGCATCGGAAATTCATATTAAAATGCGTTGGACGTGTACTACTTTGTCGGGAGTTCGCTTTGAACATCACCCGGAGTTCATTTTACTTATTTCGGCGAGTTCATATATTCCTAAATGTTTATTTTCAAAACGAAATTAATTTTTCTTATCACGGAAGATTAAAAAGGGAGTTCAATTCGTCCATACCTGAGGTTCACAATTTTTCCTAACAACAAAAATAAAAATTCATTCGTGAGTAAAAAAAAAGGTTCATGTTTTTCGGAAAAAGGAGGTTCACTTTCTTAATCGCGGAAGTTCACGTCTTGGAGTTCAAATCCTTCATCTCGAAGGTTCACTTTTTTAATGTCCGTCGACAAGTTGAATTACGAATTAATAGGAAGTTCACTTACGTATCCGTATCATAAGAAGTTCGGAAAAATAGTTCTCCAAAATAAAGTTTTCTTGCAAAAAAAAAGGAAGTTCATGTGCGTATTGCGAGAGGTTCAGAAAAATATGATATGCTATGCCAAGAAATTCAGTTACAAAAAAGGAAGTTCACTTAAGTAATTATGGGGAGTTATCAACTTTATAAGTAAGTTCAGAAATGGTTCGAGAATAGGAAGTTCAACTCTGAATCGTGAGAAGTTCAGAAAAAAAATGATCCAGCGAGATGTTCACTTATGAAAAAAATAGAAAGTTCACTTACGTTCGTGGCAAAGTTCGCTTTCGCTCGTGAAAAAAATAGGAAGTTCACCTCTTCTTGTTCGGATGTTTACATACAGATAGAGAGAAGTTCACGGCTGTATTAGAGGCGGTTCATATCTCTATTTTTCTAGTACGGAAGTCGTACTAGTTAAAATCATCACTAAAAGTTCTATTTGTCCAAATCGACTACCCCAACATGCAATTGGGGAGGATATGAGTATAATTTGACTCTCCCATACCCTCACACCCTACCCGAGTAGTTGAACCGTGTCAATTTTCAATCGATTGACATGCCATCTTGTTTATCAGTTTTCGTATTTTTAAAATTAATCAAAAATCGTACCGAATTTCGAAAATATTTCTTCACGAAAAAGTTGTCCCTAATGAATATCTTTCCAACGCCGTATCATTTGTTACGTTTCGATAAGCGGTTTGAAAGTAATTGCCAAAAAACTGTCCGCTGGATATAAAACAGAATTGCTTATTTTTAAAACTGCTCTTAAACCGTAATGAATTTCGAAAATTAGCTAGAGATAGAGAAGTTGCGCATTTTCCATAGCTTTCCAACGGCGTATCATTTGCATCAATCCGACAAACGGTTTGGAAATGGCGTCCAAAATACAGTATGAAAACGGACAAATCCGCGAAAATATTGTATAGTATATTTGAAATTGTTTTCAAACCGTGCATAATTTCAGAAACTGACAGAAGAGTAAAAGTTGCGCAATTTCCATACCTATCCAACGGCATATTATTTGCATAAATCCGACAAGCGGTTTGAAAATGGCGCACCAAATACTGTACGAACACGGACAAAATCGTGAAATCCGTGTTTAGTATATTCGAAATTGTTCTAAAATCGTACAGAATTTGAAAACCGTCCAGAAGAGTAAAAGTTGCGCATTTACAATACGAATCCAACGGCATATTGCATGTGTCATTCCGATAAACGGTTTGAAAATGGCGGTCGAAATACTGTCCGCAAAAACAGAGATCTGGGTGTTCCGCTAAGAAGTTCACCGATTATTGTTTAGGAAGTTCAGAAAGTTGTACAGAATACTTATTCTGCAAGGGAGTGCAGAATAGCTGGAATATATATAGGTCTGCTATTCTGGAACTAGTTCTAGAATAGCTATTCTGGAACTAGTTCTAGAATAGCTATTCTAGAACTAGTTCTAGAATAGCTATTCTGGAACCACTTCTGAACTTCCCTCGCAATGTGATGAACTTCATTTAATGGTAATGTGAACTTTCTGACGGAACAGACTGATTCTCCAACTTCACGGGAAAATTTTCTAGTGCGATTTTTGATCCGCTTATCAGAATGATGCATATGATATACCGTTGGATAGCTATGGAAATTACGAAACTTTTTCATTTTCACGGGTTTTCGAAATTAGTTACGGTTTTTAAAAAAATTCAAATATACTAACACAATTTTCACGTCCGTACCGTATTTTGGTCGCCATTTTCAAACCGTTTATCGGATTGATGCAAATGATACGCCGTTGGAAATCTATGAAAAAGCCGCAACTTTGTAATCTCACGCACTTTTTTGAAATTCCTTACGGTTTAAGAGCAGTTTTAAATATACATAATTCTGTTGTTTTAGAATTCTCGTTTTTTCTGAACTTCCCACTTTACAACACTGAACTTCTTTATAACACTATGTGAACTTCTTCACGGAGCACCAGAAGCACGTTCTCCGTCATTTTTTTTTTACTTGTCTGATTTTTTTTACCTGTTTGATTTTTCGTACTCGGACCATTTCTGAACTTCCGTCGTCACGAAAGTGAACTTTTATGCGAGACGTAAGTGAACTTCCTCACGGAACAGTAGTATGTCATCACTTTGACTTTGTTTATTCAGAAAATGAACTCCACACGCAATTGTTACTCGGAGTGTACTTCAGTATTTTATAGATTGAACTTCACAAATTTATGAAGTGAATTTATTCAGAATTGTTACGCGCTGGATGTGTGTGGGCTTGCATGAACTGAACCGCGGCTTGCTGACAGTTGACGCTAACTGAATCGAACTGAACTGAACTGAACTTCTAAACTTCGAAAAGTAAACTTCGCGCCGAAAATTGAATCGAACTGAACTTCACAGTGTGAGTAAACTGAACGTCAGACTAGCACCGAACTGAACTTTTTAGTAGTTTATAGTACACGACCACAGCAACAATTTGATTATTTCTAAATCAGAGACGGCAACAACTCCCGGGGCACTTCAGTAGTGGACTCCCTACTGTCCGGCACTAGATTTGCCAAAATATTGACCACCATGCTTCGATCCAGGTGAGTCCGTAGCGCTGGCACGCATAGTTCACGCGCGGGGATCGTCGAAGTCCACTGAGGGACGGCTGCGCTTGATGCCTTCCGGTGTAGCACGTGAGGAGTGGGGAGAGCTGGGGCGTCGCCGGACTGGAGGGAGGCCGATGGCGGGGAGGCGCGGCCGGCGCCGGAGACCAGGGAACCGGGGAAGGGAGGAGCGGCGTAGGCAGCCAGGGATGGCGGTGCCCTCCAGCCTAGAACGGATGGGGTGGCTCGAGGTGGAGGTCCGGGTCCTCCCCGGGCGGCACGCGACGGAGGTCACGGCCCCGCCCCCCCGAAGGCCGCGAGCGGCGGATATAGGGGTCCTCCCGATGGCGACGCGCGGCGGAGGTGGGGGCCGTCCCGAGGGCGCGCGGAGAGCTGGGGGCCTCCCGGGCGGTGGACGGCCGGAGGATCGCGGTGGAGGTGGGGGCCCTCCCGGCGGCGCGCTGCGGTGGTGGGGGGCCTCCCGGGGCGGCGCACGGTGGAGACGGGGGCTCCCGGGGCGGCACGCGGCGTAGGCGTGGGGCCCTCCCGGGCGGGGGCGACGGCGGAGGCGGGGGGACCTCCCGGGGCGGCGCGCGGTGGAGCTTCCTCCCATGGCGTTGCGTGCTGGAGGATTTTGGGTGGTGGCCTGGTGGGGGCGGTTTGGACGTTTGGTCGGGAGGTTGGATCGGGGAGTGGGAGTGGGGCGACGGTTCGATGCGGGTCGGGTTCGGGTTTAGAAGCTCTATATTTATGGTGGTTCTAGAATAGCTATTCTAGAACCTCTTAAGGGGGGTTCTAGAATAGTCCTGCTCTATATATATATATATATATATATATATATATATATATATATATATATATATATATATATATATATATATATATATATGGAAAATGCTTCCTACTCGCGGGTGACTCCCGGGTGTAGCTACACCCATGTCTAAATACCACCATACGGAAATATTGCTTGATAAGGTATTATTAAAAAAAATGCCAGTATGCATGAAGAAGCCATGTTCAAGACAAAAGTTTGAAGAGTTCAAGAATGAATGTTGCGTATGGAAGGAAAAAATATGGAGCCCAGAAGCATAGGCATGGAGGTGTCAAACTTTGGAAATGAGCCCACGAAGATTGCCACCAATGCAAGACACCTGTCCCTCAGTACACCAATTATATGGTCAATACTGTATCACACAGTAGTGCCAGTCATATGCCACACAGTAACGTCAATAATGTGGCTAACACTGTGACACCAACCGTCGATTATTGGTGCCACGACATGTCCTTGAAGAGAAGCTCCGAGAAGAGCCACAGAGGCAGTGCTGGAGGCTCCCTTCGTCCCTATAAAAGGAGGAGCCAGGCTTCAGAGGGAGGGATCAGCACACAACACCATCAATCCTAGCATCCCGAGCAGAGAGTTCATCAGCGACCTCGCTGCTCAGTAGTAGTAGTGTAGTACTCCCACCAGTGCAATAAAATCCATTGTAATCAAGAAGTTGTAGTAGAACGGTGGAGTCTGTACTAAGGTAATTCCTCCTCTCTGTGTAAACCCTTTAGGGGTTCCCGAAAGGGAAACCCGTATGTTTTCTATATTGTGGAAATGAAATAGTTCTATTTTTCCCTTGATCTTGTTAGCATGTTTATATGGGTTGGGTTCTTATGCTAGGGATCCTATAGGAGAAACCTCTGCGTGTAGTTCTCTGTTAAGCCGTGTGGCGTTGAAATGAGAACCTTGTAGCCGTAGAGAAGTGTTCCCTTCGGGTGGAACTGCCTGGGAAGACGATAAGAAAATGCCCCATATAAACCTGTCTAAAAACATCTAGTGAAATAAACTTAGCTGCTCCTGAAGCAGAGTACTGAGTAGGACTTTTACCCCGCTGAAAAAACCGCCGCTAGGCGTTGGCCTCGCCAGCCAGAGATCTTGCAAGAGTATAAAATTAAATGCTATTGTGAACAGTAAAATTAAATACATTCGTGAACAGTAAAAGCGAATAGCGAAAGTAAATAGTAGAAGTGAATAGTGAACGTAAAAAGTGAAAGTGAACAGTAAAAGCGAATAGCGAAAGTAAATAGTAAAAGTGAATAGTGAAAGTAAATAGTAAAAGTGAATAGTATTTTCGAACTTTGAATCGGTACGAGATATCTCTCGTACTCGCTAACCGCTAATATTTAGTATATAATATAGTTGGTATCAGAGCAAGGTTTGGACGTTCAATCATTGAAAAATTAAAATATTTAAATTTGGAAGTGAATACAGGAAAATCAATAAAAACTACAGACAATATTGACATAAGGTGCAGAATAAATTCCTCAGAAGAACATACTTGGCCTACTACTAATAGCCAGTTAAATTTAGTAGTAGATCTAATATACAATCTCTTGATATCTTGGGGAAAGAGGCAAGACATTTTAGATCAAAAATTTGCAAATTTATTTCAAGAATATCAAAAACTAGTAGAAAGGTGCTCGGGGTTAAATAGTAAACTTGACCTAGCCTTGCATAAGATAGAAGAAGCAAAGTTAAGACAAAATACCATTTGTAAGAATAACGATTATATTAAAGAAGAAGTCCTATCCATAGGAAAACATATAAACCATAACCTGAACAAAAGCAAAGAATCATCTTCAAGACCAGAAACGAGGCAAGATTTACTTGAAATACAATTGTTAGTGCAAGAAGTAAAAACTTTGATTCTCTCATAGTTGCATGAACGAATATAACCAAGCATTAAAAGAGGCAGAAAAATACTTAATACCTTCTATAGGTTTCTCTAATCAAGACTCACCAAAAGAAGATTCCAAAATAAAAATAAGGCAGAATAACACAATATTGCAGTTGTTAATCCAGATATTAGAAAAACTAAAAAGTCTAGAAAGCAGCAAAGAAATTGTGCTAGCTTCATCCAGAATATTATCATCATCAAGAAATATTAATTCAGAAAAATGGACATATCTAAAACTAGAAGAGACGGAAGCCTCCAGTTAATAAGAGAAGATTCTAAGCCACTAACAATAAGGCATAGAATGCCAGTAACATAGATGACGTCGATAGTTTGGAAGAAGTAATAGACATGCAAAGAGACATGGAATGATATCAAAAAGATACGCTGAGAAAAATCAAGCCTCAGCAATTTTATCATATGGGTATATTTGAAAGAAGGACTGGATTATACAGAATATCTAGAGAGGTAGAATTAAGTGTGTTAACACACCCTATAGAATTAAGAATTGTGAGCAAGAATATTGAGAATGAACTTAAATTCCATGGGTATAAATACATTCATCAGGGCATGTATATCATAGGCGTTAAAGGTATGACAAGAAAGAAATTAGGAGCAAAAGTTTTAATAACATTGTTAGACAAAAGATGGGAATCAGTAGATAAAGCGGCATTAGGATTCATGGAAGGAGACATGAATGAAAATATGTTAATAACCTATATAGCCCTAGACCTAATGATGCCTGTAAAAGAATTTATTGAAAAAATGAGTTTTGGATTTCAGACTAAAGGACATGAAGATTTTAAAGGAACAAATCTGTTAATAAGCATAGAATTTATAGAAAGGTTATCTAATCAAAGTAATTCTAAATATCGAGTAAATGTAGACGATGTCATTGAAAGTATGCAATCTAAAGGAATAAAATTTATGAGTCCTCTAAAAATTAGTTCTGAAGAAAGAGCGGGAGAAGAATGAAATATAAGTGAACTTATAGAAAAGAAACAATTAAAGCAGCCTAATAGTTATTTAGCTACCAAAACTGCGAAGGAAGTAGTAGCATTAGATTTACAAATTATAAATCTACAGCTATAGAGGAAGAAGAATCTCTCATGCCAGATTCCGAGTTCAATGATAGTAAGGATAAGGGGATTTCAGAGTGCATGGAGAAGGCAAATTTAGAAGATGAACTTAAGCATTGTGTAGATAAAATTAAAGCACATAGAAGAGGAATATAAAAACTCTATGACTACAGAGTGGCCAAAGATAAGAGAAAGACAATTGTTTTTCATTAGAGAAATGGCTAGATTAAACAAATTAAAAAATGAGAAAAAGTTAGCCACCAGCAGTTCAAATTTGCTAAATACTAACATAGTAAAAGAAGAAAAAGATAACAAAAGTATTAATACTGACAAAAATAATAAAAATAAAGCCATAAGTGAAGAAGAGCAATGGGATATAAATAACTAAATTCTAACAGAAAGTTATGAAGAAGAAGAAGAATTAATGATAGAAATATTGTACGAAGAAGAAAATTATGATAATGCCGAACAATATAATGACTTTATAGATTCACTTGATGATGTAGGTTTGCACAATTTAGAAAATGCAATGGAAGCCATGGAAGTAGATAACTCCTCTAAGAGAAAAAGAGGCGAGACCTCAGTAAAGAGTGAAGAAAGAGAAAGACCCACTAGGGCAGCTGGAAGATGGCCCCCAGAAAAAGATGATTTTCAACCAACATATATCCCAGGTCAATACAGACACATGGGAAATAAACGAAGAGATTTCGAAAAACCAGTGCAATTTCAAAATTCTAGGAATGATGGCGCAATTTTAAATTTAGCGGCCCATGACCCTATAGACTGGCCAAATATACTTAGCATATGGAAAGGGTTAATAGTTCAAAAATATATACAGAACCAACATAGTATAGGCACTAAAGTGGAAGATATGTTAACATATCTTGAAACATTTTTAGGAGAATCTGTTAAGGTCTTATGGGAAGATTGGGTAGAATCTTATCCCGGACTATATGAAGAATTAAAAAGAGCCGGAAATAACCCTAATAACTTTGCTAATGTTATATCAAATGTGGTCATAGCTGAAGATCCAGAATTAGGATATACAACTTTACAAAATGAAAGACTAAGAGAAATAGAAAAATTAACACTAACCAGTTGGAAAGGTATAAAGGAATTTTCCCAGCATTATTTATATAATGCCACCACTGCTAAACAGGGTTATAATATAGGAGTAGTTGAAAGATATTTTAATAAGTTACCTGATCCACCAGGATCTATTATATTCGAAGAATATAAGAAAGAATCAGTAGGACGCATCGTAAATATTTCCCAAGCCATAACATTCGTATTTAAATAGCTAAGAAAGGTATGCACTGGAATACAAGCTCAAAGATCTATGAAGAAATCAGATTAAAATTTATGTAATAACATTGTTCAAATACAATTAACATATGGGGAAGAGAGGCATAGAAATAAAAAATACTATAAACCAGAAAGGAGAGATAATAGGAACTTCAGAACAAAGAAAAGGTATTTTTTAAGAAGGTCAGATAATAGAGCCCCCTTTTTACACAAGCGAAATGTTAGAAGATATAATCCTAGAAAATCTTATGATAAAACATGTAGGTGTTTTATATGCAACTCACCTGATCATTTAAGTAGAACTTGTCCTAATAAGGACCAAAAAAGGTATTCTAGTAAATATGAAGAGCAAGAAAGAGTGTTAATTATAGATAGCGTTAATGAGAATATATTAGTATGTGATGATGAAATAAAAGATGATGAGTCAATTTATTCAATCATAGAAACTGATGAAGTAGAAAATGAGACTCTAGAAGAAGAATCAAGTGAAGATGAGTTAGACTTAATAGATCAATTAGCAGGATTAAAAGTAGAAATGATGAACCAGGTAGAATGTGAACATGATTGGGTAAGAGGTAAAGGTGATTATAACATTAAATGTGCTTTTTGCATATACTATCCTAGTCAAGATAATAGGTCTACATGTAGCCTATGCTTAAGACAAGCCTGTGCTTCCTGCTTAAAGGCTAGAAATCAAGTTTGGAGGCAAGAAGTAGAATTTGAACCGGAAGACCGAATTTTATCTAGTAGAGTTAGAAACCTAGAAAATAGAGTAAATAAATTAGAAGCAGAGCTACAAGAGTTAAAATATAAGCTAGAGAAAGATACTGGTGGACAAGAAGACAATGTTATACAGAACACTGAATTAAAAGATCAGATGGTAACAATAAAAGAAAATAAAGGAGATAGATTAATCCAGTTAAAAGATGCAATAACCAGTTTTGGAAACAAATACATAGTAAGGTTGCCATTTAAAGAAGTGTTGGGGATAAGAATCCCAGTTAAAATAATTTTAAAGCCAAACATTTCCTATAAAATTTTGGCACTTTTAGACACAGGTTGTACTAAGAACATCATTCACGATAAATACTTTGTGAGATGTCCTGAAATAGTAAAAACTATAGAAAATAATAAAGCCGAAGTATCCACAGACATGTCAGGAATAAAGAAAATTCATAACCAATTAGCATATAATATTGAAAGTTACATAAATGGTACCAAATATATAATAGATGAAATTACAATCAGAGATTTATCAGTTATAAATGATGATATGATACTAGGTTTAAGATTTTTACAACAGTCCTTACAAACCACTATAATACATGAAGAAGGTGTTACATTTATCCCATATCAAGATAATGTCCCATACATATCTGAAGTCCGAAAACAAAGAAAGGTTTTACAAAATATTGAGATATCCAATTTAGACAATGAACTTAGTCCAAGAATAGAGCCCTTTGAAACCTGCAAAGAAGAAGAGCTTAGTAACACAATAGAAGTGTATCATATGGAAAATACATGCACAGAATGTATAGGGCTACAATCTTTTTCACCAAATTGGTACAGAGATATAAAATCTAAAAAAGACATAGACAAGATTGTGCAGAGATTAGAAGATTTGCAAATCATTGGAGAGATACCTATGAAACATTGGGATAAAAATCTCATAGTCTGCAAAATAAATATCATAAATCCTGACTACATAATAAAATCAGGGCCAATAGAAGCTACTCCAAAGGATATAGAGGAGTTCAAAATGCATATTGAAGAGTTATTAAAATTAAAAGCAATTAGAGAAAGCAGAAGTCCTCATAGATCTGCAACCTTTATAGTTAGGAATCATGCTGAAGAAGTAAGAGGAAAATCTAGAATGTTTATAAATTATAAAGACTTAATGATAATACAGTAGATGATGCATATAATATACCCAATAAACAAGAGTGGATCAATAGGATACAAGGAAGTAAATTCTTTTCCAAATTCGATTTAAAAGCTGGGTTTTGGCAAGTAAAAATGGCAGAAGAATCGATCCCTTGGACGGCTTTTACATGTCCACTGGGTCACTATGAATGGCTTGTTATGCCATTAGGATTAAAGAATGCTCCTGCATTATTTCAAAGGAAAATGCAAAATATATTTAATGAAAATCAAGCTTTTATATTAGTTTATGTGGATGATTTATTAGTATTCTCAAAATCTTACAAGGAGCATATTGCTCACCTTGAAGTATTTTTTAGAAAAGTAGAACAAAATGGTCTAATTTTATCTAAAAGGAAAATGGAAATTTGCAAAGAGAAAATTAATTTCCTTGGGCATGAAATAGGAGAAGGAAAAATACATTTGCAAGAACACATAGCTAAAAAGATCTTGCAATTCCCTGATACTATGAATGATAAAAAGGTTTTACAACAATTTTTAGGAATTGTAAATTATGCAAGAAACTATATAGATAACCTAGCAAAGCTTGCTGGACCATTATATGCTAAACTAAGAAAAAATGGTCAGAGATATTTTAATTCTGAAGATATAAAATTGGTTCAGACCATAAAAGAAAAGGTCAAAAAATTGAAACCTTTAGAATTACCACTAGAAGATAATTACTTTATAATTGAGACATATGCATCTAAAATAGGATGGGGTGCTATATTAAAACAAAAACCTAACAAATATTCTGCAAAAACAGAAGAAAAGATTTGTAGATATGCTTCAGGAAGTTATAAATTGAAAACAGTCAACAATATAGATAGAGAAATCCTTGCAGTAGTTCATGCAATAAATGCATTCAGATTATATCTAGGATTTAAAGAATTTATAGTACGAACAGACTGTGAAGCAATATGTAAGTATTATAATCAAATAAATAGCAAGAAGAGTTCTACCAGAACATGGGTGTTATTTGAAGATATTATAACTGTAAATGGATATAAAGTAGTTTTGGAACATATTAAGGAAAGGATAATTGTTTAGCTGGTATATTCTCTCGTGCATCTATCCTACAGGAATGAAGCGGGGATTGCTCCCAAGTGGAGGGGAGGTTTACACCTTTGGAACTGAAAATACATTAAGAATATTTCCGCAGAATACGATGAATTTCAAGCCTAAGGGCCATATTACTTTTGACAATATTCAACAATGCATTCTTGATAATTTTTGGTATCAATATAACAATAAAAGGGAAGACAAAGGATACATGTTGTCCATTCTAAATAGTCTTTCAGAATACTTCAACGCAATGAATAAGACTCTGCCAAAGTCAGAAAAAATTGAGGTACAAGAAACCAAATCACTATATGTGTTATTTGATGGAAATAGGCCTGGAATATACGTAACTTTTGAAGAAATAATAGCCGAAAAACTGGAAGCAAAGAAGAAGAAAGAAGATATAACATTCAAAAAATGTTTAGATATCAGCGAGGCATTGAAATTCGCAAGAAATATAATAGGATAAAATTACTATATAGAGCCAAAGGCAAAAGAATATATAGAAAAAATAGCCCTGCGTCATCAAATCCAAAATATACAAAAGAAGAAGCATCAAGTTCCAAGAAGGTAAAAAATGAAGACTCCCCAAAATACCATTCATATAAAGAATGCCTTCAAAAGGGTGTGGATCCTTTAGATGGAGAATTTATAGAGTTGAAAATAGATGAAAAATGGAAGAAACTAAGAATATAATAAAAGAAGAATTAAAAGAAGAGATTCTAAGAGAATTACAAATAGAATTTTATGAAAAATTTGACAAGCTGAAAAAAGATTATGAATTCTTATATGATGATGACAATATGTAAGATTCTCAAATGCCTGAATGAGCTAACAATATTGATATAAATATCAATAATTCGGGCATGGAGGACCGGCCTAATTACTATTTGAATTGATATTATTATCAATAATTCGGGCGTGGAGACCCCTAGCAGAAAAATTGCTTAATAAGTTGCTTGATAAGGTATTATTAAAAAAAATGCCGGTATGCATGAAGAAGCCATGTTCAAGACAAAAATTTGAAGAGTTCAAGAATGAATGTTGCGTATGGAAGGAAAAAATATGAAGCCCAGAAGCATAGCCACAGAGGTGTCAAACTTTGGAAATGAGCCCACGAAGATTGCCACCAATGCAAGACACCTGTCCCTCAGTACACCAATTATATGGTCAATACTGTATCACACAGTAGCGCCAGTCATATGCCACACAGTAACGTCAATAATGTGGCTAACACTGTGACACCAATCGTCGATTATTGGTGCCATGACATGTCCTTGAAGAGAAGCTCCGAGAAGAGCCACGGAGGCAGTGCTGGAGGCTCCCTTCGTCCCTATAAAAGGAGGAGCCAGGCTCCAGAGGGAGGCATCAACACACAACACCAGCAATCCCAGCATCCCGAGCAGAGAGTTCATCAGCGACCTCGCTGCTCAGTAGTAGTAGTGTAGTACTCCCACCAGTGCAATAAAATCCATTGTAAACAAGAAGTTGTAGTAAAAGAGTGGAGTCCGTAGTAAGGTAATTCCTCCTCTCTGTGTGTAAACCCTTCGGGGGTTCCCGAAAGGGAAACCCGTATGTTTTCTATATTGTGGAAATGAAGTAGTTCTGTTTTTCCCTTGGTCTTGTTAGCATGTTTATATTGGTTGGGTTCTTATGCTAGGGATCCTATAGGAGAAACCTCTACGTATAGTTCTCTGTTAAGCCGTGTGGCGTTGAAATGAGAACCTTGTAGCCGTAGAGAAGTGTTCCTTTCGGGTGGAACTGCCTGGGAAGACGATAAGAAAATGCCCCATATAAACCTGTCTAAGAATGACGTGGGGTTACCACGGCAAATCCCATCGGTATGATACCTAGGGTTTCGTATAGAGGGAGAAGTTGGCGCGCTGGTAGTGTCGGATGGCTGACAAGCAAGATTTACCCAGGTTCGGCCCCTCATTGTGAGGTAAAGACCTACATCCTGCTTGTCTGATCTGTATTGATGATGACGATTACAAGGTGGCCCGAAGGCTATGGTGGTGGAGATTGGATCTCCTCTAGGTTGCCGCCGGTGGCGGGTGTGGTGTATCTTGTATGTTGTTTCGTATCTGTTGGGGTGCCTCTAAACGGTGCCCCTGTCTGGCTTTATATATGCAACCAGGTAGGGTTTACATGAGTTTGTCTTGTACTCCAAGTCGTAGGTTCTTGGGCTTCGTTTGGGCCTCCAGGTGGGCCTTCGGCTGGGCCGCATCGGGTACGCCAATGGTGGGGTGCCCGGAGGGTATGCCCACTTCAGTAACCCCCGATTGTCTGGTCGATTCGTAGAATCGGGCAAAGACTCAGAACAGCATATCGAGTATGCGTAGTCGATGCGTCGGGTGTGTTGATGACTTGATAATAAATCTGATGCGGGTGTAAGGAACCCGACTTTGAGAAGTCCTGTGCGGGCTATAGAGAGCCCGACTTTGAGAATTCCGATGCGGGCTATAGAGAGCCCGACTTTGGTAAGTCCGGTATGATATGGTCGACTCTGCTGAGGACCGAGTGCAAACACAGGTTTAACTCAATTCTCATCGGGTGCGCGACCAGCGCTCCCGATGGGAGTAGCCCCAGAGGCTATGTTCAACTATTTATAGTTGGGCATAGGCTCAATTTTGCCTTGCTTTTTGTCATAGTCGAGCACGTCGCGAGTGACCTCTTCCGATGGGAGTGTATGACTCATAGAGTCTGTATCTTTGCTGTGTTGTCAGGTGCTTCCAACCCGATAGTACGTCGAGTAGCCCCCGAGGGCCTACTAGACCCGAAGAGTCTGGCAGGGACTCCATCCTTAGTCAGGTGTTCAAGTAAGGTTGTTTTCACATTAGTTATTATGCTTCGTACCCGTTTCGTAGGGCGCTTTAGTCGTGGGATGCTTGACATAGCAGGTCTGGTGCACTCGACAGTATCGGGACCAGTTAAGTGCTTTTGGGCACAAACTCTACCATCCTACATCAGACCCGAGTCCCCGGGCTCGAATCCGGAAGCTTGTCCATTCGACTTCGGCCATATCTGAGGTCTTACAGAGTCGAACTGAGCTTATAGGGTACCCAACGCGCCCGTCGGGATTTTCATCACGCCTGTTGGCGTGGCACATTTGTCAGGTACCTCAGCTGTTGCTGTCAGTCCCTGCCCTACACGACGAATCGGTGGGACTTACCTTTGCACGGTAAATGCAGCATCCGAGGGTCAGCTGTGTTTGATTCATCTCGGGAATTTTCTTTGTTTTTGCTCGGGTTAGACCGGAGTCGATAACCTTTCGAGTGCCCTTTAGTCTCTCAGTTATCGGGTGCCGCTGACCCGATGTAATATCGGGTGCGCTGAGCTGATGAGTTGTTGGGCCTATACATCGTAGTCCCCAAGTATTGGGTGCCACTGAGGCGATGTAGTATCAGGTGCCGCTGACCCGATATTTTATTGGGTGTCGCTGAGGGACTCAACGCGGCGGAGTAGATGTGAGGGACTTGAAGCGGCGGACGGAGTCAACGCGGCGGAGTAGATATGAGGGACTCGACGCAGCGGACGGAGTCAACGCGGCGGAGTAGATATGAGGGACTCGACGCGGCGGACCGGAGTCAACACTGCAAACGGAGTCGATGGGCGACTGCAACGTTCAGCCCCCGAGTCTATCTTGTCGAGCCGGCGAGGCGGAGTCAGCCCCCGAGGGTATGTAATACCCTTCTAGGGAGCGGGCTCTTTGCGAAGCGGATGTAACGGACTCAACGCGGCGGACAGAGTCGACGCGGCGGAGTGGATGTGACGTTGAAGGAATCGACGCTTGACTATACGGGGGCGACAGTGTCCAGCCCTCGAGTCCAACTTTGTCGAATCGGCAGGTAGTACATCTGCAATAACTGAAAGGAAACAATCTTTGTACACTATGTGGCGCAGCCCCCGAGTGCCGGGTGCGGCCAGCAGGTTAACTATGTATGGCTAGGTAGCCTTATTGATTAAAGAAATTGAATACGAAAACGACTTAGCTGTTGATGACGTGTAGGCTATATTCCGATTAAACCGGAACGGCGTGTTGTTGATGTCCACGGCGGTCCGAGTAAGACTGGACGAAGTTGTAGGCGATCGTGGTGTCGATGAAGCCGATCGCGATGGCGAGGAAGACGTCGTCCAGAGCGGGTCGATGACAGTCGTAGTTGTCCGTGGCGCGGACGCCAAAGCGCGAACGATGTCGACTGCAGAGTCGGTGTAGCCGTAGAATGTGGCGTACAGTCGACGTTAAGGGCGTCGAGCCGTGGACGCCGTGACTGCCGAGTTGTGGACGCCGTGGATGTCGAGTGGTGGACGTCATGCCTGTCGAGTCGTAGACGATCGGGTCGTGGACGTTGTGACCGCGAGAGCTAGAATTCGTCCATTGCAAGTAATCGTCGTGGTGATGGGCTGGAAATTTGATTCCAACGGACATAAGCAGCTACGCGGCACGTCCGCCAAACTGGAGCGCTGGTGTCACGAGGCACGAGTGGCAGAATCACGGCTGCTCGTCCGGATCTCGGCTCACGGAAGCGAAGTTTTTGTAGATGCGATCTGGAGCATGTCGGCTCGACGGATCAGGAGCACGCTGGCTCGATGGATCACGCCTAATTTCTTGATGTAGTATGTGCTCCCGATCTGGAGTTGTCCTGGACTGCATGGGAGCGTCAATGCTTGTAAGGCGAGCAGACGTGCGGGTGCTCCGACAGGATGCTTGGACAAGCTCCAGATGTGTTCTGCGCACTCGCCGGTGCCTTCGAGAGTCGTTTGTGCCTGCCGCCGGAAACGTGCCGGAAACGTTTGTGTCCGCGGCAGCGGCATCGATCGACGCTGCCGTTGATGTCAGGTTTGCACCGAAAACCGACGAGATACGCGGCGCCGACAGCCGATGAGATTTTATTAGTGCTACGATCGAATCAGCTGGCTTGGATCGATTGATGTAGTACTCGTACGTGAGCAGCTTGGGTATAGGATGTGATCCTCGGATGGATTTTTGTACGTGAAGCTAGCTAGCTCCTTTTGGATGGATCGATCGCGCCTGCGCACGGAACGCCGCCGCCACCCGATGAAGTCGTCGGCTGTTTGTTAATGATGAATCTGATCGCGTCGAAGCAGGTGATCCGGCCAGAGCGATCTGGCGGCCGCTTTGTTTGATGAAGGTTGGATCGTACATAGCTCTGCACATAGAACGTAGCCGCCGCCGCTAGATGCGATCTGGCCACCTTTGTCGATGAAGATGGAGCCGCCGAAACCGCGATCCAGCACACGTTCTTCCCACAGACGGCGCCAATTGACGTGGGGTTACCACAGCAAATCTAATCGGTATGATACCTAGGGTTTCGTATAGAGTGAGAAGTTGGTGCGCTGGTAGTGTCGGACGGCTGACAAGCAAGATTTAACCAGGTTCAGCCCCTCATTGTGAGGTAAAGACCTACATCCTGCTTGTCTGATCTGTATTGATGATGACGAATAGAAGGTGGCCCGAAGGCTATGGTGGTGGAGATTGGATCTCCTCTAGGTTGTCGCCGGTGGTGGGTGTGGTGTATCTTGTATGTTGTTTCGTATCTGTTGGGGGGTGCCTCTAAACGGTGCCCCTGTCTGGCTTTATATATGCAATCAGGTAGGGTTTACATGAGTTTGTCTTGTACTCCAAGTCGTAGCTTCTTGGGCTTCGTTTGGGCCTCCAGGTGGGCCTTCAGCTGGGCCGCATCGGGTACGCCAATGATGGGGAGCCCGGAAGATATGTCCACGTCAAAGAACATGTATCTTTACTGTTAATTTGGGATTAGTGAGTGCCTGGTGTCACACATGGGCCAGTTTTTTTAGATCGGCTGGTGTAGTCTCACTAATAAATATGGGCCGGAAGTCCCCACGGTGGCCCATCTCTAAATAATGATTACACGTACTGCGTTGGCTCTGATCTTATCCGAGTCGAACAGCTCCAATTCAGGATAGATGCATAGTTGCATGCCTAATGCATACATACGCTGAGTCCTTGCCCCGATCGATTGCTGTCCAATTCATGCATCGGTTAAAAAAAAAACAGGATGCACAGCTGCATGCATATGTAACGATCCATCGGTAAAAAAAAATCACGATGCATATAATTTGCATGCATGCTTACATAACGATGAGCATCAGTTTAAAAACTTGTATCATTTACCTGCTTTTCTATTACTTACGTACTTACACAGCCATGTACTTTCTAACTCTATTTCATCATTATAGCTAGAATACAAGCTAAAAAACAAGCTCAAAGACGACACACATCACTCGATTGTAGAGCTCACCGACAAAGTTTAACTCTTAACGAGAGAGAAGAACTTAATGCACGTAGACGCTCAAATAATATGCGAGTGTTAACAACGATATACAAGCTCAAAACAAGCTCAAAGACAACATGCATCACTTGATCATCAAAGAGCTCACTGACAAAGTTTAACTGTTATCGAGAGAGAAGAACTTAATGCACGTAGACTTTCGAGTATGCAAGTGTTAACAATTTCTGAGCGACAACGGGAGAATGCTTTTTGAAAAGAGAATATGTGAAATTTGACAATTGAGCATGCCTTGGTGAGTGTGTGGATTTTGCCTACTTGGGCCCTAGGCCTTATTCCAACTATAGTTAGTGATCACATGACAAACCAAAACCACCAATTTCTAAAATATTTTGGTTTCAAACTGTTGTGAGTTCCCTTAGGTTTTGACTCTAGGTTGGCACGCTTTCTCCACCACCATGTCAATCTCCAGCCAATGATGACGTCGACCACCTCTAGCCGGTGGAACTGGACGGCTACGACCCAAAAAAGTGGACCCCAAATTCAGGCCCTCCCCGTTCGTGACCTCGTGGCACCGCCTCTGTTCAACCTCTATATGAGCTCTAGCCCCATTCCAGCAAATCTAGCGCCTCCGCCACGTCCTTCAGTGCCGCGGCCACACCATTCTGCTAAGTGGATCCAACTGGTTTCAGGTATTTTATTCTTGACAACCAATCTTAAGAGATAACAATTCTCCAACAACAACTATTGTTCCGTAGCAACGCACGGGTATTTAGCTAGTAGGGAAAAAAACTTAGCTGCTCCTGAAGCAATTAAGCATACGGTGAGTACTGAGTAGGAGTTTTACACCGCTGAAAAAACCGCCGCTAGCCGTTGGCCTCGCCAGCCAGAGAAGATCCTGTAAGATTATAAAATTAAATACTGGTGTGAACAGTAAAATTAAATACGGTCGTGACCAGTAAAAGAGAACCGTAAAAGCGAACAGTGAAATCGAATAGTAAAAGTGAATAGTGAAGCGAATAGTGAAAGCGAATAGTAAAAGTGAATAGTGAAAGCGAATAATGAAAGGGAATAGTAAAAAAGTGAACAGTGAAAGCGAATAGTAAAAGTGAATAGTATTTCCGAACTTTGAATCGGTACGAGCTACTCGCTAACCGCTAATATTTACTATAATATATATATAGAGCTTGCAGAGGGAGATGCATATCTAAATCTGAAATGGACCAAATAATAATTAAAAAAAATCAATTATTGCTTTATTTATTCTCATCCCAATTTTTTCTACCTGGCCCTAATAAAGGTATAGATATAATGCGAGCCAGAGTAGACATGCACGTGCACCCTGCCAAATAATTAGTATTTTCTGCATTTTTCTTTTTATTTAAAATGTTAAAATTGTAATCATACAGGTCATCCTGTGATTTTTGGATGTTAAATTTTGTGGAGTATTTCACGGGAGTTAATTTGTCCGACAATTCTGAACAACTATATATTTACTTCGTATCGTGATATTTATTTTATGTTGTATCATTATCTGAAAACTAACTCTGATTACTACATGATTTGAGGTTCATATGACACATTTTAGATCAAAATTAGCTGCCATTTTATTCGACTCGGAATTTAATGATAATGATATAAGAAATCGAGAGTTGGCGGATGATGAAACCAACATGCCCCCCCTAACAAACTCACTAAACTAGAATTAAGATTTATATTTGAAAATCGTGCGTGTTGAAAAAACATCATAGTACTGCAAGTCTGCAAGTACCAGTTCGAACCACACAAGTACTCCTACTAGTACTAGTACATACTATAAGATAAAAGTTGCTTAACAGAAGTACCAAAAATAAATAAAAAGATGACAGCACCGTTCAGAGCGGTGGCTAAATATATATGGGCATAATCAAAACAAGCGGGTGGCCAAATTAAATTCAGAGCAAAGACCGTTGATTCCTTGTGCGACCTCGGAGTAGTAGGAAAAACGAAGCGGCGCTGCTACTGTCATTTCCCATGAGCATTCTCATTGAATTCCCGAAGACCTTCGTGTACAGCCGTCTCTGTGCAGTTTCACTCGACCAATTAGTACCCAAGATACAGAAAAGATGCCCATTTGAATTGTGAGCAGCTGCCATTGAATTGAATCCTATGACCTCGGAGTAGCAAACACGAAGCGGCGTCGCTGCTGTCATTTCCCATGAGCTTGGTATCTTTATGGTGGCCATGCACGCCCATTGAAACCCCAGAGCGCTTCGATCCCCGCGAACCAAACTTAATGCAGACGCTCCGCCTTCATCCTCTACTAAACCGCTTGCTCGACCCATGTTCTTTCTCCTGCCAGAACCAAGAAACAACGAATATCCATCTTCTCCAACTCCAGGACATCCCATCCAGACGGCCATGGCAGACTGGGCCTCCCTCCCCTCCGAGCTCGTCCGCCGCGTCGCTGACTGCATCTTGGCCACCAACGAGCTCGACTGCTACATCCACTTCCGCGCCGTCTGCCCCGGCTGGCGCTCCACCACCGATGACCCCACCAACTGCTCTGACCTCCGCTTCCGTCCGTTCCACTGGATCATCACCGACGAGGTCTTCCGAGCGACGCGCGCCACCTGGTGAACACTGCCACCGGCCGCGTCGTCCACAAGGACCTCCCTCTGCTCCGCCGGTTTTACGTTGTTGCCACTACACATGGTGGCTTCTTCGTCCTCGCCGACAGGGAGCCTCCTCACGCCGCCCGCATCCTCAACCCTTTAACTGGACACATGATCGTCTTTGCTGCGCCGGTGCCTTCCGACATAGGCATTTCTGCTGCCGCTCTCGCTGGAGATCCTTTTCCCAGCCTAGTATTGCTCTCCGACAGCGAGCGGTACACTGCATCTGTTGACAGCAATGTATTCATCGAGGGTAGCAACAACCATGCTTATGTTCTCATGCGGCTTCTCGTCGCCGGCGGTGTGTGCTCCAACGTTGAGGAGAGAATTGAGGCTCTTGGTGCTTTACCAAAGAAGATATTCGCTCTCATGAAATTGTTCGACATTCATCCTGTTTTTGGGATTCCGGACTATGACGACTGGGTTGTGCACGGACATCAGAACAGCTGTTTCCTGGTGAAATCTGGTAGTCAGCTGTTGGTTGTCGTCATGCTAGAACACCAATTGAAGGTTTTCAATGTAACCACCCACGGTGAGGAGGCAGAGCCCGTGAAGAGCATCAATGACCGTGCCATCTTCGTCGGTGACCGTAGGTGTGTCTGCGTATCTGCAGAGAAGTTCCCATCCGTTGTCGCCAACTGCATCTACTATGTGAAAAATTCACTGTACATCTACAGGTACGACCTCCAGGTCGAGAGGGAGGAGATGGTATCTAAAGCCGTTGACTCTTTGAATCCAGTAATGTCGTCTTTTGCCAGCTTTCCTGTCAGCATCGTTCAGCTCTTAGCAAGCTACACCACCAACGTTCGGGAATCTCAGCTTCCGAGGGAACAATTCCAGTTTCCTGATTGGTTTGAATCCTTGACTGAGAATATAGACGAGTATCTTGAAGGCATGAACCTTGATTACCTGGCTGAACTTGAGGATGATGTAATAGATGATTGATATATTGAGTGCTGGTGAACATTTCTTATGTGTTTTTTTTCGTGGAGCTTAGTTGTAAGGGAGTAATCTTATGTTCGGGTCTAGTAAGTTGCTATTGATGTGCCAATGGGAACTAGCAGGGTAATGCATGGTGTAATGGCGGGTAATACAACTTCTTCTTCTTCATGTTTGGTTTTCAAATGCTTGTTACTGTCTCGAGTATTTTTGTTCTTCCCAAGCTTGTAATGCCCGGTAATACAATCTGGTGCTTCTTTCAGCACTTGAATATAGGGTCCCGGTTTATACTAGTCAATTGGTTCCAGATTTACACTGAAATGAAGCCATGGAACATTTCAACTGCTAAACGGAAAAAAAAAACCTAATGTCATCGACATAGAACTTTTCCTGCCCATGATGTTTACAAAAACGCACCACGAGTTCTACTGTCGGGAACAGATTGACTGGGCGGAGCTGAAAAGAGCTACCGGTCACAACAACACCTTTGGCCCATGCACGTAGGCACTATCCTATCACTAAGGGAATCCCACAAGACGCTAACGGCCGGAAACCGTCGGCGTAGACCAGAAGGCCATCGGCGTAGCGCCGTCGGCGTTTCGACCCGTCGGCGTACCCACCCGGCCGTCGGCGTATGTGTACCTGTCGGCGTACGTGATGGTGGGACCCACAAGACGGCATCCGGCCGTTTCGTCAGTGCACGTCGGCGTATGAGTGCCGGTTATTTTTATTTTTTAAAATTTTTGTTTAAATTTTTTCTGAATATTTTTAATTTTTTTAATTCTTTTTATTTGTATTACGAAATTTTCAACTTAATCCTTAATTGCACATTTAATTATATGTCAAAGTACGTACCCTGTTCAAACTTCCCGTTCGATCACCCATCCTCAGATTGCTCAAGCCCAATCACACTTAACTTTTGAGTTCCTTCCAACCTAGCTTTCAAATGAAAAATTAGAACTTACTAATATTACTACCTTATCAATCATATTAACCCCTCGGTTATGATGTTACACTTTTCGTTGTTTAAATTTTAAAAATTTGTTTTAGTAAAGTAACAATGATTATGTAATACTATATTTCGAATAAATAACAATAAAATGAATTTTACTTTATTATTTTCCTTTTTACATTTAATATGGAATAATTCATATTTTTAAATCCGTAAATCGAAATTTGACAAATTAAATACCTAAATAAATTAGAAAAATGAGAGCAATTCAAATATTTCATCCATATCATCTTTTGCATCACAAAAACCTTGATAGTTATAGAAAATTAGGAAAATAATCAAAAAATGAAATCCATTTTTAATTTTTTAGTGTTAAAACAGGCTTTTTTTGTGAAGCGGCTAACAAAACGGCTCACCGAAAGAGTAACCTCCAAACAGATAGAAAATAGTAGACCATCTTATAAGTATATTTAACCTTGGGTTTGGATATAAAAACATATTTGGATATTACAATCATTTCAGATAAGTTTCTGCCGATTTCGCTGGAAGTGGGTCTGATTTGAACTACGAGTGCCGCATAGTTTGGTCATGATTTTTGAAAAAATCAATTTTATTTTCCAAATATATACTTTCTTTAGAGATCTTTGACGGTTTTTGTTGGATCGAAGTTACGGTTAGGTTAGGTTTATCGTTAGGGTTTACGGTCTCGGTTTCGGGTTATGGTTAGACATAACTAATTTAAAAAACCAAAAAAAATGGAAAACCTTCACATGGCATCCTTTTACGTGACCTACCACCTGGAAAAAAATTATAAACATGAGTTATGGAGGTTTTTATAAAAAAACCTTCACATAAATGAGATACGAGGTACAAAGATGTATGGTTTTCGACTGAAATGTGTTAGGGTATAACATTTAACATAGCAAAAAATGTCGGAATGAGGCAATATTTGACACACTGGTGTATCTTGGTTGTAGAATAGTATTGACTAAGGGGTTTACGGTTTTCGTTGAATAAAAAACCCATTTTTTACTTTTTACTGTCAAAACAGGTTTTTTTGTGAAGCACCTACCAAAACGGCTCACCGAAAGAGGAACATCCAAATAGATAGAAAATAGTAGATCATCTTATAAGTGCATTTAACCTTGGGTTTGGATATAAAAACATATTTGGGTATTTCAAACATTTCAGATAAGTTCCTGCCGATTTCGCTGGAAGTGGGTCTGATTTGAACTATGAGTGCCGCATAGTTTGGTCATGATTTTTTGAAAAAATCACTTTTAGATCCAAAATGTATACTTTCTTTAGAGATCTATGACGGTTTTTGTTGGATCGAAGTTACGGTTAGGTTTAGGTTTATCGCTAGGGTTTACGGTCTCGATTTCGGGTTAGGGTTAGACATAACTAATTCAAAAAAATCAAAAAAATGGAAAACCTTAACATGGCATCCTTTTATGTGACCTACCACCTGGAAAAAATTGTAAACATGAGTTATGGAGGTTTTTATAAAAAAAAACCTTCTCAGAAATAAGCTACGAGTTACAAAGATGTACTCCCTCTGTCCGCAGAAGAGTGGACGTCTGGGTTTCTAAAGACAAATTAGCGATTTTTGCAGAATACCCCTTCCTCCCCTCATTAAGCTATCGGCCAGCAGTGGTGCTGCTTCGATCACGTGTATATCAATGTGCATGCCTCAGAAATCGCTTCCTGCTAGCTAATTCAGCTTCAGCTTTCATTATTCTCACATTGGGTCTTACGCTGGGGTGACCGCGAGGCGTAGAGACTGAGGTCCTAAATGAAAAATTGCAGCTGCAAACGTTAGACATACACTTATTTGTGGAAAAAAGCTGGACCCTAAACGTCCCTCTTATACGGACGGAGGGAGTATGGTTTTCGATTGAAATGAGCTAGGGTATAACATTTAACATAGCAAAAATGTCGGAATGAGGCAATATTTGACACACCGATGTATCTTGGTTGTAGAATAGTATTGACTAAGGGTTTAGGGTTTTCATTGAATAAAAACCCCATTTTTAATTTTTACTGTCAAAACAGGTTTTTTTTCTGAAGCAGCTACCAAAACGGCTCACCAAAAGAGGAACATCCAAATAGATGGAAAATAGTAGACCATCTTATAAGTGCATTTAACATTGGGTTTGGATATAAGAACATACTTGGTATTTCAAACATTTCAGATAAGTTCTTGCCGATTTCGCTGGAAGTGGGTCTGATTTGAACTGCGAGTGCCGCATAGTTTGGTCATGTTTTTTGAAAAAATCACTTTTAGATCCAAAATGTATACTTTGTTTAGAGATCTTTGACGGTTTTTGTTAAATCGAAGTTACGGTTAGGTTTATGTTTATCGTTAGGGTTTATGGTCTCGGTTTCAGGCTAGGGTTAGACATGACTAATTCAAAAAAAATCAAAAAAATGGAAAACCTTGACATGGCATCCTTTTATGTGACCTACCACCTGGAAAAAATTATAAACATGAGTTATGTAGGTTTTATAAAAAACCTTCAAAGAAATGAGTTACGAGGTACAAAGATGTATGGTTTTCGACTGAAATGGGTTAGGGTATAATATTAAACATAGCAAAAAATGTCTGAATGTGGCAATATTTGACACACTGGTGTATCTTGGTTGTAGAATAGTATTGACTAAGGGGTTTAGGGTTTTCGTTGAATAAAAAACCCATTTTTAAATTTTTAGTGTCAAAACAAGCTTTTTTTGTGAAGCAGCTACCAAACGACTCACCGAAAGAGCAACATCCAAATAGATAGAAAATAGTAAACCATCTTATAAGTGCATTTAACCTTGGGTTTGGATATAAAAACATACTTGGGTATTTCAAACATTTCAGATAAGTTCTTGCCGATTTCGTTGGAAGTGGGTGTGATTTGAACTACAAGTGCTGCATAGTTTGGTCATGATTTTTTGAAAAAATCACTTTTAGATCCAAAATGTATACTTTCTTTAGAGATCTTTGACGGTTTTTCTTGAATCGATGTTACGGTTAGGTTTAGATTTATCGTTAGGTTTTACGGTCTCGGTTTCGGGCTAGGGTTAGACATAACTATTTCAAAAAAAAATCAAAGAAATGGAAAACCTTCACATGACATCTTTTTATGTGACCTACCACCTGGAAAAAATTATAAACATTAGTTATGGAGGTTTTATAAAAAACCTTCACAGAAATGAGCTACGAGGTACAAATATGTATGGTTTTCGACTGAAATGGGGTAGGGTATAAAATGTAACATAGCAAAAATGTCAGAATGAGGCAATATTTGACACACTGGTGTATCTTGTTGTAAAATAGTATTGACTAAGGGGTTTAGGGTTTTCGTTGAATAAAAAACCCATTTTAATTTTTTAGTGTCAAAATAGGCTTTTTTGTGAAGCAGCTACCAAAACGGTTCATCGAAAGAGCAACATCCAAATAGATAGACAATAGTAAACCATATTATAAGTGCATTTAACCTTGGGTTTGGACATAAAAACATACTTGGGTATTCCAAACATTTCAGATAAGTTCTTAGCGATTTCATTGAAAGTGGGTCTGATTTGAACTACGAGTGCCACATAGTTTGGTCATGATTTTTTGAAAAAATCACTTTTAGAACCAAAATGTATACTTTCTTTAGAGATCTTTGATGGTTTTTGTTGAATCGAAGTTATGGTCAGGTTTAGGTTTATCGTTAGGGTTTACGGTCTCGGTTTCGGGCTAGGGTTAGACATAACTAATTAAAAAAAATTAAAAAATGGAAAACCTTCACATGGAATCCTTTTATGTGATCTACCACCTGGAAAAAATTATAAACATGAGTTATGGAGGTTTTTATAAAAAAACCTTCACAGAAATGAGCTACGAGGTTGTAACATCCCAAATTTTGGAATGTTTTAAAAATCACAAAAATTTAAAACTTTTGTTAATAATTAAATAAAGTCTCCAAAAATCAAGAAAAGCTATTATACAAGATTGTTTTGACATCTTCAAAGTTATGTTTTAAATTAAATATTCATTTATCTTCAAATCTCAATTTTAAAGTCTTGGAAATAAAATATTTAAATGGGGTTTTCAAATAGTATTTTCCCCTTTGGTTTATTATTTTAAAATAAATAATATGGGGATATTATAAACCCTATTTCATTTGTGGAAATAATTTAAATACTTTTGCAAGCTTTGTTTTATAAAAATGTTTTATCTTAAATTATTTGAATATGAAGATGAGTTATCATTTTGAATGATATTACTCATATTATACTCTGGTTTTTAATTAAATATTTTGGGATATTTATAAACCCTAATTTGGAAAATCCCCAAATAGCCATACAAGGCAAATTTGACCCCAAGGGTATTTGGTAATTTTGCTTTGACAAAAAATAGTTCCTAAATGTCTATTTTAAATATTTGGAATTTTACAAAATTTTACAAATTTATTTGACTTGATTTGGAGGCCTAAATCAAAAGTTATATAGGAAAAACAGAAAATAGAAAAAGAAAAATAAAAATTGATGACATCATGCTGACGTCATCACTGTCTTCAACCTTGGTAACGTACGTACGTTACAGATTAATGGCTCTCCTTTCCCTCCTTGATTCCCGGCGAGTTACTCCACCAAATCGAGCGCCGTTTGTTTCTACCGAAAGCTCTCGATCTCCTCTTCCGTTCCCCCCCCCCCCCAAAGCCCCCTCCTATACACCCCCAGGCCGTCGGATTTTCTCGCCGGATTTTGTTCGGCCGCCACCGTTTTTCCGTCGATTCCGGCCTCCCCGGCTGCTCCTCGCCGGCCCGGCTCCTTCTCGTCACGCCGCCGACCTCTGGCCTCGCCCCTTCGCCCTCCCTCCGGTCAAGCTGCCTCGCGTCCTCCATTTCCCGAGCTCGCCCCCGACCCGCGCCTTTCCTCCGCTCCAGTAAGCCATGGCCGCCACCACCCAAGCTCCTCCGGCCATCTCCGGCCACCTCCCTCCGGCCAGCCGCGCCACTCTGTCCCTCCTCTCCACCTCCTCGCTGCCTCCCGAGCCGGCCACCTCCACCTGTAGCGGCTGCCTGTTCGTCTCCTGCCCAACGTCCTCTGCCCGCAACGTGTTCGATGAAATTCCAGCAAGACGTCGGCGTCCCGTGTCCGTCTCCGGTGCGCCGTTGTCGTGTTCCCCGATGTTGTCTCCGTGTCGTGCAGCCTCGGTTCCCCGTCTCCGTGCTGCTATGTCTCCCGACGGCTCCATGTCGTGCGTGCTGCCCGTCCCCGACGCTTGCCTCCGTGCATGCCCGGCTGTTCCCGTCGTGTGTCTCTTTCCCGTCGTGAAGCGCCAACCCGTCCCCACTCCGGCCGTGGACTTCCTCCGTTGCCGCGCGCCTCCGCTCCGACCCGAGCTCGTCCGTCCCCGTTGCTGCCGTCGTGTTCTGCTCCCGACATGCCTCCACGTCGTGTCCGCCTCGTGTACCGCAACCCGACACCAAAATCTACCATGTCATTTTTCCACCTCGATGTCATGTCGTGTTCCGTCCCCGACGTCCCCGTCGTGCCGACGACCACCTCCGTGTCCGTCGTGCTTCCGACCATCCGTCTCCGTCCGTGTATCCGTCTCCTTGTGCCCTCCGTACCCGATGTCGTGTTGTCTTCGTCCCCGTCGTGCTTCCGTTTGTTCCCGTCGTGTGTGTTCTCCATGTCGTGGATGCCTCCGTGCCCCGACCGTTCCCGACGTGTCTCGTTTCCGGTGTCCGTCTCCGTACGCGTTCCGTCGTGTTTTCCTCCCGGTGCTATGAACCCGGATGTTCCCGTCGTGAACCCGCTCCCAACCCGCCGTGAAACCCGACGACTTCTCCATGTAAGACACCATGAACTCCTTCGACCCCGAAGACCGGAGCCGCCAAATTCTTCCACGACGACCGTGAACGACTAACGGTGTCGTACGACGATGAACCGAGTATGACTACTTTGGCTACTTCCACGACATCGACTACTTCCCGGAGGTCATGTGTGATATTCTACGTCGACTACCCGTCTACATCTTGTGTCGTGGACATCTTTCTCCCCGTGTACAACGACATTCGTTCGCTTTGGGTGAGCAATCTCATTCTCATATTGACCACAAACGAAAATCCTAAACCCAATTATCTGATTCATTTTGCAGATTGGATCATGTGTTGAACTTGTACCACCAACCTAGTTATGTTTATTTCTATCTATGTTTGTTGTTATGTTTGTTTCTTTTGATTGTTGTATTGTTACTTAGTGCCATATGTTTGTATTGTATAGATTGAACGGAGAGCTATGAGCTACGTTGAAAAAGAGTGTGTGAGCAACGACAAGTTCCAAAAGGCAAGTGTATACACAAGCTCATGAAGGACCTACTATTTTGTTATTGCATTATAGATTATCTTGGTAGTTTGCATGATAGGTTTACTACTGTTTTAATTATGCTATGCAAGCCTGTTAGATCCTTTCCTGTTGACTAGGTACCTATATTAATTTAGTAGAAATGCTTGCTACAATTGTGAAAGTTTTTGCTGTAGTAAGTTAGGTGAAAGCTCTACTCAATTAATGAACTACCTGGGTGGCAATTGGTTTGCTCTATTGGTGGGTTAAAGTTGAGTGGCTGCTCAGGCCCAGTTCTGCGGGTACCTGAGTACGTGCACTTGTGAACGGCCACCCAAGAACAAAGAGATTCGATGTCACTCTGCGTTTAGATTGCTTCCAGTGCAACCACTAGTCATATGGGCTCTGTCTTGATTAAGTAAGTTGAGTGGACCTGACAGGACGAACAAGCAGATGTAGGGGATGTAGGTGGGTATTGTTCGGACGTTTGTATGGGAAAGCTCTTCTAAAAGATCTCGTCTTGGTCTTCTCCTTTCCTTTTAACTAAATGAGGGTTAAGGATGGAATGGGTTGATCGAGTCTAGTGGGGAAAGTGCCACAAACTCTCGAGAGTAATAAAACTATGATCATAGCCGTGTCCCCGGTTACGGACATTTCTGAGCAGCTGGACAAGGATGTCGATGGAAATCTCCTCATTCCAATTTCATAATAAAATTTGATGGGTGAACTCGGGTATATGAGACCTTGGATGCGTTCCATGGGTGTGTCTCATATTGAAAAAGTTGAGAATATAATGTTGTGAAAAGTAGGACAAAATTGGCTTTATGCAATAGCCTTCAACCCCACCAGCCAGATAAGCATGTAGCATTAGTCTTGCCATTTTATAATCCACCATAGTATTCACTTGTCGGCCTGTCATAAGGTATTGACCCAAATTCCCTGGGCTGTAACGTTAATGTTGCAGGTTATTACGATAACGAGTGAGGACGTCTACCTTTCGAGCTTGCAACCAACATGTATGCCAGTGGCACATGAAGATGATGAAACTCTCCACTAGTAGGGAAACGCTTATAGGTGAAAAAATAGCCATGGCGCACCGTCATTTTCGTGCGTCACGGGTATATAGCCACGGCGCACAAAAAACTTTGGTACGCCATGGCTATGTGGTAACCGGGCTAGCTGGGGTGCCCTCTCCTTACCCGTGGCGCAACAAAATATTGTGCGCCACGGGTAGCAACTTAGCCGTGGCGCACAACATTTTGATGCGCCACGACTAAGTTGAGACGTGAGCGACCGGAATGCACAGATTTATCCGAGGCGCACCAAAAAAAGCTACGCCATGCCTAACTATACAGTGGTGGCGCACCCATATTCTCATGCGTTATGCGTATTTAATTAGACCTGGTGTACTAGCAAACAAGCCATGGCTTCATCTGCACCGTTCATAGAGATCCGATGGCTCTTATCTCCCTCAAAAAGCACACAATCCATGTGCTAGCCCTATGCTTCGTCTGATTGGTTGACAGAAAGAATGTGTGGATCAGTGACTAGCAACACTACGATTCCCGTATTCCATCTCCCTTTGACTTTTCAGATACGCAGCACGGAGCCTCCTCGGTGAGCTCGAAATGCGATCACTCCTCTGCTCTGGATCGAGCGACGACGGAGGCCCCCGGTGACGGCCGATTCTCGCCGACGCGCGCCGCGCCGAAGCCTGCCGGTCGAGAATGAAGCCTCCCGCGCGCCGTGCCGAAGCCTGCCGCGGCTTCTTTCCCCGGCTCGACGGACGGAGCTGGCTGCGCGGCGTGGACCAGCACCCCGGCGGCGGCCTCGATGGACGAGCTGGTCGTGCGGCTTCTTCCCCCGACTCGATGGACTCCATCTGCGAGCACTGGACGAGGACCCCTCCGCCCCCACCCCTTCGCCCCCGACGGACGCGACGTCTGGAGCCGTCGTGCCGTCGTGCTGCGCTCCGGTTGGAAGTCCCCCGGTAGCGCGTGGACGGCGAGGAACGGAGCCCAAGCCCACGCCGCTCCTCCTAAGCGACGCCCACCTCCTCCCCGTCGGCCACCGCTGGCCCCCGACGCTGGCCAACTCGCGCTCCAACACCGAGCCGCCGTCTCCCGCATCCTCGAAGCGCACCCGGGCCCGTTCCGATGCGTCTGCCTTGCCTGCATCCACATGAGCCCCCTGCGGCGACGACGGAAGCTCCGCTCCCGCCACAAGCTCTCCATGCGGTGCGGCGGTGGCGAACGAGAGGAAATCCCCTGTAACGAAAAATGGAGCCGCCGGCGGCTGCATTTTTTTTAATTTCGGGAACCTATACCCATGGCGCATCTGGTGGTGTACGCGTGGCGCACCTTAGCCGTGGCGCAGGGTGCAGAGGTGCGCCACGGCTAATCTGTTACCCGTGGCGCACCGAGGCACCTGCGCCACGGCTAAAATGTTACCCGTGGCGTGGCAATCCGTGGCGCAGGCCCCTGCGCCACGGGTAAGCCATTTTGGTGCGTCACGGGTAAGCTTTTCCCTAGTAGTGCTCTGTGCTACTTATGTTTCCGCTGCCAAACTTTGCACTCAAGCTAGCCTTTGGCTATGCAATTTGTAAATAATATCTTATTTATGGATCTCGCGATGTAATAATTATTTGACATTGATGCATGGTATTACATCTATTTGTGAATTGCTATCCATACTCGATCCAGGGAATAGCATATTTCATGATGTGTTCTTACTTTTCTAAGCAAGGGCGCCACAAGATGGTATCAGAGCGTAATGTTGCCTGTAGGCTCGAAAACCGTAGGTTTGGATTAGAAATAGGAAAGACCATAGGAACAAATGTTATTTTCTATTCGTCCAAAACTTTCCTATTATCTTTCTTGTAACCTCCTCATCTAATTGCTTTCTAAGTTATCTTATCTTATTTATAGATGACCATAACTGAGAAATGTTCCCGAAGGCGTTGAAGATCAACTTGACAAGCATGTGAAGCCATCAAGTAAATTGGTTGAAGACTTCAATCTAAACTTCACAACAACCAGAGATACCTCGACGATTTCAAAGAAATAAAGAGAAAACTCAAAGCACCAGAGAAAGAGATAGACTAGACCACCATTTTATTAGAATAACGTTATTGTAATATTGTATTGACTTACCAAAGTGTGGTATGGCAGTACTAGCACGTTTATTTTCAAAACATTTATTGTGTTAGTTGTTTTACAAAACTATAATTTCGAAATAAAAAAAGGGGGTGATTCTTTTTACCTCTGTTTTATGGTTGCTTACCATTGTTTGTCGCTTGTTGCTTGCTAGATGTTGTTTGTAAGTTGAATTGTCTTGTTCTACGGTGTATGAGTAGTAATACTTCTCTTAGTTTCTTTCTATCTCTACTCATCAATGCTAAACCAAAACCATATGTCTCACCCACATACCAACCAGGACGAGAATATAGCCACCTCCAGATGCCTTATGCAATGCGGCTGTTGATGAAAGCTTAGACTCGGGTGACTCAAGTGTTGTGGAAATGGTCTGTAAGAAGAAGTAGGATGTGGGATAGAAACTAAAGAGGTAAAGTGATGTAAAAATCCTATTGTACCAACAACAACAAGAAGAACCGCTGAAGGAGATGCTGCTGGCGAACCGACGTTGTATAGGAGTACTTCTCTTGTATCCTTCTATCTCTACACGTCCATGCTAAGCCCACCCAAGCCAATAAGATGCCTGACAAATAGGCCAACCGCAATGAACGATTGATGGTACAACGAGTGATGAAAATCCAATCTCACAAATTTCGTTGAAGACCCGAATGCTAGCCAACAACAAAACCAGGGATGAGAAGCAATGAAGAATCTCCAAGATGTGAAGTGACGATGTATAGGAATTATCGCCCATTAGCTTTGAAGGATCGATAGTTTAACTTAGGTCTGTCTTGCAGATTGGAAACTTTCTGTTAGACAAGTGAGGATGAACAAGTGTTAGCTTACGAGATTCTCCAAACCAAGTACAAGGTGGGCCATGCAAATAAAAACTTGAACTGATAAACATACATAATTTAGTTCCGAGGATAAAACACGACTCTTTCATAACACATAGAAATGCATGTATCTCTAAGTTCAGCAAATAAAGTCTTGACAGTACATTCGTCGATCAACGACTAACATGAGTGCATTTTAAAATATTTGAACATCACCAGAAGGTAACTACTGAACAGCTACTTCAGGAATGTATGAAACAAACAGGAAAGCCCTTGCATTTGCTACGAAGAGTAGGAACAACATCTTGTCACCCATTTGCATAAATCGTTCTTCCTCCATAAACTTCTTCCATCCAGTGACACAGAGACGTCCATCATCAGCAGAAACAGTGTATGACCCAATCACCTTAGTGAAGGGATGACAAACAATGGTGATGTCACCATATTCATGCATTCTATCGGGGACAAGACGGCGTGGGAATTTCTGTTGCAGCAACAAATGTTATAGTCAGCTATACGATTAATATTTCACATCTATATTGTAATGACAAGATGCAACAATATATGATGACAACAAACTATAATGTGTAGAAACTAGGATATTAAGTATGTACCAGGTGCTTGCTCTGATTCATAGTGTTTGTCCAGTTCAGGGTATGCACCATTGCAACAACTGTTCCTTCTCCATAGATCCCAGCCTCATGACGTGCCACAAGGAAGTCAAGATTGTCCACACGTTCTACGACTTTCTCCATCATCCTCCAATTTATCTCAGTTCCATCAATGGAGATGATGGAGTCAATAATGTCATGTTTGTCACGGGACAAATGGTAGTAAGCTGTACAATCATAGTACAAATATATAATTAATATGACATAGGTACCAAGTTGCAAGCAATTTTATAAAGATTATTCGTATGCATAAATCTTACTTGGATGAATTATTGGGTAATTTCCAGTGGTGACAAGAGTGTCAGGACCATAGTCGCTGATAGTGAAATACATCTCATGTCCAACTTTTAGCCCGTATACTCTAATAAATTCCTTCCAATTTCTTCCACTGAGATAAGTTTCATCATTGTTGTTTGTAACTTTGACACCGAATGAAAATCCTTCATTGGTTGTAAGATTTGCGTAGAAGACTGTTTTGTCAGTCTTTGCTATAGTGTATTTCATAAGGAAATATGCCCTACTGTAGCATGGGATGATCTGAAAGAAGTAAAATTCATCAAAACCATATCAAGTAGTGTGTAATTAACTGAATGCATTCATTTATTAAGTAGTGTGTAATTAACTGAATATTCATAAACATTCGTATGCATAAACCTAACTATAAGTACTAAAATAAAGCAGGTGTCCCACAAAACTAGAGGAGACTGTACTAATTTCTATAAATAGATGAGGCAACATTGTTGCACAATGCAGCCAACTACCAAACAAAGGCATGTGTTGTACCATCACACATACCCACCTAAAGACTTTCAGATTTACATGTTAGTACAAAACAAGTGAAGATAGCAAACAAACTCCTGGTTTATCAAGTCTACCACAGTGCTATGTTTAATTTCCAGTCCACAGTAGCAACAAATCAACTTCTCAGTACTAAATGAATACAAGTAATTGCAAAACTTTAGTACCGTAACATCCTCAAACCCCTGTCGCAGGGTTAGCACAAAGAAGTTCTTCATCTGATTCCCCCGAGGGCACAACCCATTGGTGTCCCAACAAGTAGGACACTACAAATCGAATTGGGGAGATCAATATTTTCAGATCTAAAACAAGTAATACGCCGTGGATCCAGGGTATATTTTTCTTACCGGCGGAGCCATCCTAACGGAGATGAAAATGCCGCGTCAAGTGGATAAGAAACGGCAAGGAGGGTTTTAGGCTAGCCTCGACGAAGAATAGAGGGGGACGACGACGACGAGAGATGGGTAGGGTGAGCGATCGTCTGGCGACGGCGGCAGCCGCCCTTCGGCCTGGAGCTTAGGATGGAAGGAAGAGTTAATTGCGGTTGGTATCTTGGAGAAGCACCCCACGCATCAAAGAGAATATAATGCCCTGCACAGTTGATATGACAGCCTAAAAAAACCTTTCACGACTCAGGCGTCCACTTAGGCCCACTGTCAGCGACGATACGAATTATCTGGACGGTTCCCATTTTTTCCCTGCCGCCCCAACTTCTAGTCCCCTATTCTTCTGCCTCGTTTATTTCTCCCCTTCCCCTGTTTCTCTGCGGCGGTTTCTCCACCTTGCTCATCCAATCCACCGCGCCATGGAAGACGTCGTTCTCTTCACGCAGAAGCTTACCCCAACCGCACATGGGAGCACGGTGCTCGACATCACGTACACGAACGACGTGCAAGTGGTCGAGCAAACCATCGACGAGTTCCGTCACTTGCTTGAAGAGGAGGAGTACAAATTCCTCGGCCTCGACTTCGAGTACATCGGCGAGTACGATGACTTCGAAGAAGAGGTTGCGGTGATTCAACTTGCATTGCGCCGCAAAGTTCTGGTGTTCCAACTGCCAAGGTATGTAGGAAAACCTCTTCCAAGTACAGATTTGGATTTTGCCTATGAGAAAACCCTCTTCCAAGTTCTTCCGATCTACTTACTCTATCCACTCATGAGGGATGTTTTAGAGATGAGTGAATCTACATATTAAAAGTATACTAGATGAATCTATTATTAACCTAAAATGTCTTGTATAAATAAACGAAATAATAAGATGTTTTCGTTGGGGTATTTACATTGCATCTAGTACTACTTCTTTTATCATTCTAGTTGATGTGTTGATATATGTTTTATCCAGCCTTAGTCTGTGTAGCTAAGTAATCTGCCAATTAGTTAGGATGAAGATGCTTTGCAGGACACAAATTATGCATTGACATCGTGGTGTCATGCAGCACTATTTAGAATTATCGAATCTGTATGCTTCAACAGGATATAAGTTATGTTATATGATAGCATGAGATTGATGCTTCCAAATGTTTGCTTAAATGTATTTTGCATGAATTTTTCAAAAAATGTTTATAAGTACTACCTTACTAAGCTTCATATGACAAGTACATTATGTATTTCCTTGAAATATGTTTTCATTGTTGTACATATTGATCCGAGAACAACTAGTTATTACAATTTGATTGTTAATTACATTTACAATCAAATTTACCATTACTAATATCTTCCAACCGCAGGCGTGGCACGGTGTGTCCGGTGCTATTCGAGTTCCTGTGTTCATCAAATATCAAATTTGCTAGCATCGACAAAAGGGGTGACAAGAGAGCGATGAGGAGATCCTGGTCCATTAAAATTCCAGATGAGTTCCATATTGATTTGCAAAATTTGTTCCAGTATGAAGGCCGTTACAGGACTGGAATGAGTGTGATGGCATCCATTCTCATCGACGACTCCTACAAGGACATGAAGAACAACTTCCCAAAGGAGTAGCATGACTTTTGGGAGAAGCAGCCACTTGATGACATTAACATCCACTATGCTGCTGTTGATGGCTTTGTTTCCTATGAGTTGTACCATAAGATCACCGATTTCATGAAGGGGCAACGAAACCTGATGCCAAAAGAACCAAAGCCTCCTCAACCAAAAGCAGTGTATTGTCCTAGTTGTGTGCATGCCATAGCAGAAGCACAGCGCAACAGAAAGCGTTCAGCCTGGGGCAGATCCTGATGCAGCATGGAGAGGTGGCAGCACTTCGATAGAGGGGCAGTCCAACGACTGGGGGTGGAATGAGGCAGATGGGTGGAAGCCCGACGTGTCGTCCGATACACAGTTTGGGATCGGCACGAAGTGGTGAGCCGCATCAAGCGGTCCATGTTAATATGTAGTTGCCTGAACATAACTAGTATGTGTGGATGCTTTGTGTAAATAGTTTACTACTAAGACTCATAGCAAGTGGTGAGCAGCAGCAAGCGCTCCCTATTGATGTACCAGTAGCTCTGATACTTTTGTTAGCAAAGTTTGTTGTTGATCCCTCATGTGACACCTCACCCCTTATGACATCATAGATGGGAATTCCAGTACAAGTGAGAATGATTAAAACATATGCAATTGGGTGTCCCATAATTTGTATATGATTTCACCACCATTGGCATGATTCATGTGATATTCTTTGATTTTTCACACATAATTTGCCAATTTACATGCATTTACCTAAATTTCTACCCTTTTCTTAAAAAAATGGTAGGAACACCTATAGTTGGTAAAAAATATTTTCAATGACCATAACAAGTTATTAAGACTATCCAAGCACACACAATGACCTCCTCATTCAACTTCCTTGAACCATTTTGTCCAATTTTGATTCATTTAAATGATTTTCTAACCTTTTCTTTCAAAAATAATGGTAGGGACACCTATAGTTGGTAAAAAATATTTTCAATGACCATAACAAGTTATCTAGACTATCCAAGCACACACAAAAAGTTTCACCTCCTCATTCAACTTCCTTGAACCATTTTGTCCAATTTTGATTCATTCAAATGATTTTCTAACCTTTTCTTTCAAAAATAATGGTAGGGACACCTAAAACATGGTAAAAACTATTGGGAATGACCATGACATGTTATTAGGGCTATGTAAGCACAAACACAAAGTTTCACCTCTTTTCATTCATCTTCCTTGAACCATTTAGTCCAATTTTGATTCATTCAAATGATTTTCTACCCTTTTTCTTTCAAAAAATGGTTGGGCCACCTTAACTAGGTAATTTTTTTTGTCAAATGACCATAACAAGTTATTAGGGCTATCCAAGCACACACAAAAAAGTTTCACCTCCTCATTCAACTTCCTTGAACCATTTTGTCCAATTTTGATTCATTTAAATGATTTTCTAACCTTTTCTTTCAAAAATAATGGTAGGGACACCTAAAGTGGTAAAAACTATTGGAATGACCATGACATGTTATTAGGGCTATTAAGCACAACACAAAGTTTCACCTCTTTTCATTCATCTTCCTTGAACCATTTACTCCAATTTTGATTCATTCAATGATTTTCTACCCTTTTTCTTTCAAAAAATGGTTGGTCCACCTTACTAGGTAAATTTTTTGTCAATGACCATAACAAGTTATTAGGCTATCCAAGCACACACAAAAAAGTTTCACCTCCTCATTCAACTTCCTTGAACCATTTTGTCCAATTTTGATTCATTTAAATGATTTTCTAACCTTTTCTTTCCAAAATAATGGTAGGGACACCTATAGTTGGTAAAAAATATTTTCAATGACCATAACAAGTTATATAGACTATCCAAGCACACACAATAAGTATCACCTCCTCATTCAACTTCCTTGAACCATTTTGTCCAATTTTGATTCATTCCAATGATTTTCTAACCTTTTATTTCAAAAATAATGGTAGGGACACCTAAAACATGGTAAAAACTATTGGGAATGACCATGACATGTTATTAGGGCTATGTAAGCACAAACACAAAAGTTTCACCTCTTTTCATTCATCTTCCTTGAACCATTTAGTCCAATTTTGATTCATTCAAATGATTTTCTACCCTTTTTCTTTCAAAAAATGGGTGGGCCACCTTAACTAGGTAAATTTTTTTGTCAAATGACCATAACAAGTTATTAGGGCTATCCAAGCACACACAAAAAGTTTCACCTCCTCATTCAACTTCCTTGAACCATTTGTCCAATTTTAATTCATTTAAATGATTTTCTAACCTTTTCTTTCAAAAATAATGGTAGGGACACCTATAGTTGGTAAAAAAATATTTTCAATGACCATAAAAGTTATTAGACTATCCAAGCACACACAAAAAGTTTCACCTCCTCATTCAACTTCCTTGAACCATTTTGTCCAATTTTGATTCATTCAATGATTTTCTAACCTTTTTCTTTCAAAAATAATGGTAGGGACACCTAAACATGGTAAAAACTATTAGAATGACCATGACATGTTATTAGGGCTATGTAAGCACAAACACAAAGTTTCACCTCTTTTCATTCATCTTCCTTGAACCATTTAGTCCAATTTTGATTCATCATTCAAATGATTTCTAGCCTTTTTCTTACAAAAAATGGTTGGGCCACCTTAACTAGGTAATTTTTTTTGTCAAATGACCATAACAAGTTATTAGGGCTATGTAAGCACACACAAAAAAGTTTCACCTCCCTTCATTCATCTTCCTTGAACCATTTAGTCCAATTTTGATTCATTCAAATGATTTTCTAGCCTTTTTCTTTCAAAAAATGGTTGTGGCACCTAAACTAGGTAAAAATATTGTCAAATGACCATAACAAGTTATTAGGGCTATGTAAGCACAAACACAAAGTTTCACCTCTTTTCATTCATCTTCCTTGAACCATTTAGTCCAATTTTGATTCATTCAAATGATTTTCTAGCCTTTTTCATATATATGTGACACATCTCTATAATCATTGAGGTTGAAGGTGAGTTATGTACATAGTACACCAAGCAAACAATCTTTGTCTATGAGACAAGAATTTTGAAGCCCCAAATTTACTTGCAACTTTTGGTGTTCGTTCATGTCATAACCCAAGGTTTCACCATAATTTTTTTAACAATATGAACTCATAGATGAAACTTCGACACATAAATATGAATCAAACGAAACATGTGCAATTTGGTTGTCCCGTATTACTAACATGATTGTAGGAACATATATAGTTTTAAACTTTTAATGATTCAAATCATTAAAAGGGATTATATACGACATTAAATAATTAAAACATGTAACCTACGCTCAAATATTAATTTTCCCCCCACTTCTGACCCGGTAGTCGAACTTCCCTCCTAACTTTGGGAAAATTTCGTTCCCTCCACTTTTCCCCGCCGCACGCAACTCATTTTTTCGCCCGCGATACTATAAATACATCGTGCTACCCAACCCCCTTAATTCCGTTCCCTCTTAATTCGCACGTACAAATTCATTCCCTCCCTCATCGCTCTCTACCTCGCCAGATCCACTCTCTCCGCCGGCAGTTCGTACCCTCGCTCCGGCAGGCTATCCGGCGGCCGCCATGACCGGTCACCGGAAACCACCCAAGGCTCGCGATCCGCCCAAATCTACGCCGAAGAAGGTCAATCACAAACGCCAAGGTGATAAATCTATCCCACATTTCAGTACGTACTAGATCGATCGTTCAATAGTTAGACTAGAATTGTTAGGTTTACGTACGGTGTACTAATTTACATGATCACATCTAGGGTTCTACGAACATTTGATTTTTGTTCTTACCACGATCGCATCTAGGGTTTAAGAAAAGGAATTCTTCACGTTATATCTTCATGTACTACAGAAGAGGATCTGCCATATTTATCAATCTTAGATCTGAAACATTGCATGAACTTTTAAGTTAGATGAATGAGATCATATATTTGTTATGTCCATTACTTACGGAAATCATATACTCGCTGAGATCTGCAACATTTACGTGAAAAACAAACTTGTCATGTATACTATAATTAGGCCACTTATTATTATGGAACGTACCACATAATTCTGAATTTGCGGTCACGAATTCCTACACGCTAATACACACAAATATTTTCCTTCTTTTTTTCAGCTGCTAAACAAAAAGAGGTACTAACTACAATAGAGTTAGAAAGGAGAAAACAATGGAGGAAAATGCAACTCGTCTACAGCAAGCCATGGAAGCCAAATTTCTTGCTGGAGGTCTTAATCCACAAGATTTCAGAGAGGTTGCACGTACCTTCGTGTATGGTCGGCCACAAGGCGGGATTAATGACGAAGAAAAGGAGCCAGAACCTCAAGACAAGGAAGCTGACCCTGCATATGAACCAGATGATGAAGACCTTGCCAATGAAGATGATGATTTGCATACAGATGACGAGCGCAATGCATCAAAGCGGCCGTCTCAGGTCTAACATGTTTATTAATTCGCAAATTGGTTATCTGATTCATGGTAGTGGTACTGCATTCATACTTATGTCTTCATGCATTATCAAACAGGCAGTGGATGAAACGGCATCTGCGGCACATAATAAGCGTGTCAAACAGATAGTAGCACCTTCATCCACCATTTCAACAAGATCAAGAGTACCTGCTTTCACTGAACCTGCAGCCTCAGATACGCCTACGATGACAGAAGACGCCGACGTTGAAGAGCAAACCACACCTACGACGCAGATTCGTACTTCTGATGGCAGCAACTCATCACCTGATACTTTACATGTTCTACTTGTACTTATTTGCTAATATTTGGACAAGTTTAACCTATTTTCTGTCTGAATTTCAGATGCATTGTCAGTCTCTGTCAAGTCAAAGCAGAAAGGACTTGGACGGAGACCTACCATGGGCATTCACTCCATGAATGGACAAAAAAAAATGGTGGCAATAAAATGCAAATTGACTTCACTGCAGGCGTGAGAAGACCCAAAAATCCTCTACATGCAGCAAAACTAAGCTCTGAGGTTGGTATACACATCCGCAGCGATAAGATGCCCTTGCAACGCACTGGAAGCTCTACGACAAGATAAGAGTCTACAAGATGCTGTTCCTTCTGCGATTAAAAAAGTTGCGGTGAGTCTACTCTCTTCATCTATATTATTCAGACTGTAACATGGTTACGAACCTAATTTGTGCATATGCAAACCCTCTTTTGCAGGAAAAGTTTGTGATGGACACAAATGATGATGTGGCAAAAACTGTGTGCACAGAAATGATACAAAATAGTGTTCGACAACAACGCTATAGGCTTAAGAAGGTGTACTGGCCCAAGATTCAAAAGCTTACTCCTGAGCAAGCTTATTTGATGAAGCCAAGTACTGTAGACGAGAATAGTTGGAAAGAACTTGTGAACAGATGGTTTGATGACCACTACCAGGTACATAATTCATATTTCTTTCACCTACAGCTAGCAACTTAATTCATACATATTTTATTTTTTGCATCACCTAATTAGATCCCACCTGCTTAATACAGGAAATGCGTATGAAGAATGTAAAGAACAGAGAAAATGTGAAGCAGCACCATACCACTGGATCAAGAAGCTACATTGCCCACTACGAGCATGTTGTAAGTATTTCAACTAGGTCTACGCAATTACTTAGCTACTTGTACTGCAAATATATAATTATAGAACTGATACTCAAATATACTAAACCTTGTAGAAGGCTCTGAACAACGAGGAGGAAACATCACCAATTGAATTTTACAGAATTACCCACACTAGCAAGGATGGTGTGATGCCTCAGGAAGCACAAGAGGCTTATGTACGAAATATTTAACAACAACACAAATTTATTATTACTGTCTCGGCATACTAGCATTTGAAACATTTGAATCTAATTGCAGGAACAAATGCTGCTAAGAAAGATGGGACCACATCCAGAGGATCATCCTGAAGAAACAGATGTGATGATTGTTCAACAAGTCCTCAAGGAACAGAGCTCCTCCAGCTCTAGCACATTCTTGTCAAGATTGGGCGTCTCATCATGCTCCCAGAGATACACCATTCCAAAGAGCGCATTAGAGAGCTAGAAGAGAGGCTGCTGATCAGGAGCAACAATCAGTACTGGCAGCTGAAAGGTATAAAAACGATCTGGAGTCAAGGATGCAAGCCCAGGAACAGAAATTTGAAGAAATGAGAAGAAAGCAGGATGAAGAACATGCAGCTCTCAAGAAATCTCAGGAAGAGAAGAGTCTGGCTTATGAAAAGAGGCAACAAGAAATGGATGCGCTGCTTAGTTTGCTCTTAAGGACGTCACAGCAATCATCGCAGCCCAACTGATGACCACCATCCTGATGCATCT
>QRDG01000298.1:514573-649979 GCA_012064385.1 Puccinellia tenuiflora | reverse complement strand
TCTTCCCCTTGCTCTTATCCTCGCAGGCGAGCTAGCAAGCAGGCAGGAGGTGTCGATGGCAAGGATGTTATCCTTCTGTCGCCAGGAAGAAGAAAGGAAAAGAATGGAAAGGTTTTTGCGAAAACCCCCTGGCTTTTTCAATAATTGCTTAATTCATTTAAACCGTGACTTAGAGCATTTTATTAAGGCTTTTAAATACCTCCAAAAATCCTACAAAACTTTATATAAGCTTCTAATTTCAAGGAGAAGCCTCCTGTATTTTTATTTAGAATTTTAGGAACAATTATCTTGCATGTAAAATTTAAGAGATGATTTGAGTCATTTAAATTATATTTGGAATCTCTTTTATGAGCTTAGCACCACATATTTGTTGTGATTTTGTTATAAAGCAAATAAGTAAGAAAGGGTTAAGGAATGGTTACTTTCACTTCTTATGAATTTATAACTCGAGGAATTGTGTGGGAGGGGTGTTATGCTAGCTTTGCTTATGAACTTATTGTTCACTGCTGAATATATTTCCTTAGATTTGTGCCCATGTGTGTAACGGTTGAGCTAGGTATTTTGCTTATGGATAACTCTCCTAGGAGGCAAGCCTAATCCTCATGCGTTTGCTATAACCCTCATGTAGGATTTATACTTGGGCATACCCAGTAGCTTTTGTTATTAGATGGCTTGTGGCTTTTATCTTATGTAGTTCTGAATTATTTGAGTGGTGATGCTCCAGTGGCTTTGCAAGATTCATATTTGTGGTCTTTATCATTGGGCTATCTTCTTCCTTGGGATTTAATTCCAATGGAGAAATATTTTTATGTTGCTTTCTTAAATACACAGTTGATTGGATTAGAGATTGATAAATTGCCTTCTTGGTAAATTAGATCGATGTTGTCTCTTGTTCCTTCTCTTGTATGAATCAAATGCTGCTCCTCATCCTTGTTGACTGCTTGACTCCAGATGATCCAGCTGATCCAAAGACCCTTGTTGCTCTTATATTAATATTGATTCCCTCTAGTCAATATTTGGATATTAGGGCAAGTTCCTGATACCCACTAGTTAAATACCAAGATTATATTGCCTCACCCTTGTGGTGAAGGCAAACATTTTATTCAAAGGTCACTCTCCTTCTGACCAGGTATATTCTTATTTGAAATTCAATTGCTTTAATGCATACAAAAAAAAATATGTTAACAAGGTTGCAAGGCTTGTTACCAAACTCCTTTCATATAACACAAAGCCTTTAAATTTCACCCAAAGTTTCTTTATTATTTGGTTAATCTTGCAGGAATGTCTTTGGAAAGATTTGAAGATAAGAAGCTAATATCAAATAAGAAGATCAAGTTTGGTGTAATAATGTGGATTACTTAAGCATTTATATTTCTTTTAGGTTTAAGGCAATGTAAACACAACGTTATATTGTACTCAACCAATTACATTACTTACTTTGCTTAAATAACTCATAGAATTGTGATAGGTGTTAACACAATTATACCATAGTATTTATTTGTGAGTTGTTTGTTTAAATGTATAAGCATGTATAACTTCATTATTCATCTGAATAATTTCTCCATTTCAATATCATTTGTATATTCCAATTTGGATCTGATTTCCCGCAACCAGTAAAAATGCCTGGAGGTCATGTCAAAATTTATCACATTCACCTCAGATGAGCTAAACTCTATTCATGAGAGTGAATGACCTCCAATCCCTCCAGGGTTTTATTTTGCGAAAAATTTATTCGGATTTTCAGATGCATGCATGCAGATGCACAAAATCATACTTCTAACCTTCGTTGGTTGCTAAATGCTGGGGTATTACACCTCGCCCTCACTCGGTTGAGATTGAGTCCGAGTCTAATCAGGAGACATTGGCCTCACGCCGTGCTCAGATTGATGTTCAAAGGAAGAAGAAGAAAGCTATGCAGCTGGCCCTCAGTGACATGACAAGGAATGAATTTATTGAATGGCGCAAAATCAACTTCTATGATCAGCCCCGTGACCTCACCATCGACAACTGCTTTTGGTGTTATGATCAAGAGATCCTGTTCAAGAATGTATATGCTATGATGTCTGAGAAGAAGAAAGTGTGTCCGATGAAGGCAATTGATTTTGCTCACCTCTTGAAGAAGGCCGACTACTTTGGGACTGCTATCAGGGTTGTGGACTGCTTGGGGCTGCGTCACCTCATGGAGACGGAATGTAACTACAATGTGGTTCTTGTTCAACAGTTCTATGCCACTGTGGTGTTTGATGATGATGTTAACATTGGGATGACTTGGATGTCTGACACTCACAGGATCACCTCCACCTTCAGAGAGTTTGCAGGTATTCTTGGGTATCCCTTCACTGGATCTCACCTTAATGAGGGGACTCGCATGCACGTCGTTGGCACCGAGTATGACAAGTCTAAGTTGAAGGAGCTGTATTCTGATGAGGGTGAGGTTGGACCACCTCCGGTGTCCTACCCCTCTATGACATTCTTCTGCGCATGTTCCGGGAATCCATTGCTCCTAGTGCTGGGAACAATGATGCTATTAGAGGAGGGCTTGTGAACCCTCCTCCACTTTGCTCACGAGACAGCCACTCTAGGTACTCTACGCCCCAATGCGTGCCCCGTTGATGTGATGGACTATATTTTAATGAGATGTATGATGCCGTGCTTCACAAGAAAGTGCCTCCCTATGCCCCCTATGTGATGATGTTGATCAAGGCCAAGTATCCTTTTGATGATGTTGTGGAGGACATTGATGTTGAGCTGAATTGTAAGACCCATGGGAGGGTCAAAATGAACAGGAAGAGTGCTCACCTCACCACCTCTACTTCAGCCGTCGTGCCCCAGGTCCTTCCTCTTCAAGCTGCCGTGCTTCCGGTGTGTCTCGTCCCTCTGCTAGTGCTCCTGGGTGTTCTAGTGCTGCTGCGGAGGCCCCCAAGAGAAGATCATGGATCAAGAGTGCCTTTGAAAAGCTGTTTTGTATGAATGTCCACATCCACAAGGAGAACTACTCGGCTTATCATGAGCGCCGGATCATTATGGAGAATCAGCAGAAGATTACGGCCCAGCTGAACATGCCTCCACCTCCACCTGAGCACGCCATTCAGCCCCCCGTTGCATACAAGAACTGGAACAACAAGCATGTGGATTGGGATCACTATGTGCCTGAGGATGATGAGATTGAGACTGGCAGTGAGGCGGAGGATGTTGGGTCCGAGGCTACGGAGTCGGAGTGATTTCCTTGGGACGTTAGCATCGCTCTTTTCCCTTTTTGGTGTCTTGATGCCAAAGGGGGAGAAGTAGTTCTATTTAGGCTTCGAGGGTGTTGCATGGGTTGGGCCCAAGCTTTCTTGTCTTTCATTTGTTCTTATGAGCTTGTGCCTATGTATCTTTGTTTTATCCGTTGAACTCTATGTGTGGTGTACGACATGCAACTTGAGTTGATCTACTTCCTGTGAACTCTAATTATTGTTGTTGCTATCGCTATCTTTGTTAAAGCATGCTCTTATCTAGGGGGAGCTCCTCTCGAGGGGGAGCTTCGTGTTCTTGCTGCTTTAATGCTATCTTGTTGTGTGTGTTGTCATCATTCACCAAAAAGGGGGAGATTGAAAGAACATCTCTTGGTTTTGGTGATATAATGACAACACATTTTGTGGGCTAATCATGGTTTGTTAAAGTGTCTTGACAGGTCTCTTAGCTGTTTAGGCCCAGAAGGTGAAAAGATCGAAGACAAGATCGAAAATGGAGAAGAGGATCGCTTTGGAGTGGTTTTCTGTCTGTGGACGACCAGAAGTTCTGGCCCTTTGGGCGGAAATTCCGGTGGGCGGAAATTCCGGCCTCCGGCCGGAAGTTCCGACCAAGCGGGAAATCGGCTAAGTCATTTTGGGATTCCTCCCTGGAAGGGTCCCGGAAGTTCTCCCCGAAAGTTCCCCCAGAAATTTCCGGTGGTCCGGAAATTCCGGCCCTGGAAATTTTCCGGTGGAATTTTGGCTAAGTCTTTTTGGGTTACCTCTCGGGAGGGGTCCCGGGGGTTTTGGGCGGAAGTTCTCCCCAGAGATTTCCGGCCCACCGGAAGTTCCGGTGCTCTGACCGGAAGTTCCGGCCCCAGGCCGGAATTTCCAGTACATAATACCGGAATTTCTGACCCCCACTTTTCCAACGGCCAGATTTCCTGGAGGGGTATAAATTCCCCTCACCCTACCTTGGTTCACTCAGCTCTTGCAACTCTCTCTCCTCCATTACAAGCAAAAGCTCAAATCGAAGAGATCTCCAATCCCTCCACCCAAACTCGTTGATTTTTGGAGGACTGAAGGAGAAGGCCAAGATCTACATCTTCACCAACCGGTTTTCCATTTCCCTCTCATTTGCTTGAGGGATTCGTGCCTAGGGTTTCCATTGGGAAAACCTAGGTGTTTGGTTGTACTCACTTCAATTGTTGTTGTTTCAGTTGTTGTATTGTTTTGGGAGCCCCCGATTAAGTTGTGGGTGTGCCCCAAGAACATTGTAAGGGCTCCGGATTCTGCCTTGAAGGTTTTCGATTGTGGAAGGTGAACCTAACCCTTGTGTGAGGTTCATCGGAAAATAGGGTGAGGCCTTTGTGGCATCTTGAGTAGGCCTCTTGTGGCGAGCTCACAACCATCCAACGAGACGTAATCCCTTAACAAGGAGGAACTCGGGAATACATCCTTGTCTCCGCGTGCTTCTACTTTCGATTATCTCTATCCCTTAGTTGTCTTTACTTATATCGAGTTCTTTCCTAGTCTTAGTTGCTTTCTTGTCATATAGGTAAATTCACCATAGTTGCATATCTAGAGAATTTACCTTCGTGTCAAGCCTAATATCGAAAAAGATTAAAATTTGGTGTAGTCATGATATATAGGAAATACAGGTATATATTACAGGAAATTAAGGTATATCACATTACTTAGAGCCCGAGATACACATCTACATATTACAAGTCATGATACTAAGTCATGACACATTACTTAGTGCCGAATTTTACACAAGTCATGATACAAAAGTTCATCATTTCACACAGTACAAATGAAGAGGTCACCGCCTACACTAGGATCAAGTAGAGTACATCCGCAATGATGGTGAGGAAGAGCGGGGAGGACGATCATGGATCCTTCTTCATCGGCGCCGGGAACGGTTTATAGCTCTCTTTCGTCGTCCACGTCCTGGTGTCCTACTGATCCTCTAGGATTTCTTCGATCTCCCTCTTAGGCAATTGACGTGGTTACACCTTTCGGGTGTGCCACCGTGGACTACCCTGGTGCGGAAAAGGATAAAGGCCCATCGGTCATAAGGCCCAGGAAGGAGGCCCTGAAGGAAAGACTTAGAAATATTAGGTCGGCAAGCCCATATGTAAACCTAGTCGGTATAGGACCGAGACCCAGTCCCACTATTTAAGGACTGGGAGGGCCGCCGACCTAGGATACGCTCATATTCACCACCAGAAACCCTAGCGAGATGGCATCTCACGATCTCGCCATTGTAATCGATCTGTAAAGCTCATCATCAATTCCAGACAAGCATGACGTAGGGCTTTTACCTTCGGGGCCTGAACCTAGGTAAATCCCACTTGTCAGCCGACGGATCCATCAGTACCACCCTCTTCTTCTCCTATTCTCTCAATCCAAGGATGTCATCCGAGGGATTTGGCGTGGTAACCCCATGTCAACTGGCGTCGTCTATGGGAAAGACTGGTGCTGGATCTACGGATTTGGTGGCTTCATCAGCGACCATCGGCGACTCGCCGGTTCTGCAACAGCCGATCTACTTCGGCTCCCTGGGTTTTAATCCACACTTGCCGGTCACGCGGCTGGCCTTCACAGATCTACACGCAGGCGTGGACGTAAGCTTCGAGAACTACGTTTCTTCATCAACAAGTGGGGCACTCTCCGCCTCACGGACGCATCGCACCCTGCGGCAACAGCACCCGCTACTTCCTCGACTGCCGCGGTAGAATCCGCCCCGTCATCGGCTGCATCGGCCTTCGCCGTGTCCTCCTCCGACGAGCTTTTAGGCAATCTGCTCAAGGATATCGCGTCGTTCTCAACTACGACTACGTAATCTTTCGCGCGCACGACTGAATGGGTAGTCGTGCCCTATGCTTCATCGACTCCGTCATCGAGCCCTTCGGACTTCGCCGACGGAAATCAAGAAAACTTCGAGTCCGTATTGTGAGATGACTCGGATCTAGAGGAAGTTTCGCGCATCCTCCCCATGCAGGTGTACATGACAGCACCCGCGGGACCACGCGCAGGACCAGTCGCAGGACCGGCCGCGGGGACGGCCATCATAACGACAGCATCACCAAGCGCTCCACCCGAGCCACGCACATACCCGTTCACAATAACTCTGCAGAACGGACGAACTCAACTGCACATCACCCAAGCTAGGGTGAAAAGGCGATAAGGCCGTAGCGGATGGCGCTCCGGTGGAGGATGCAACGGCTGAAGACCTGCAATGCTACCAGTACTGCTATGGCAGGAAAGCTCAAGCTAAAGGAGCATGAGAGGTCCTTGCAGAAAGAAGAAGGCAAGCTAGCCTGTCAAGCACGCGACGGGCGGATTTATCCGTCCAATCATCGGGGGATCTCAACCTTCTCGCGATCGGCCTCACTACCTGCGTATACCGGAGGGGGCAAGGACAACCGTCACCGAAACATGGAGGACTCCTTCATGTCCCTGGATGACGGAGGACTACCAATTCCCAAAACAGCTACCGGCGCGCACATGTCGGTGGCCACGTACCTGCAAGCGACGCAACCCCAGAGGGCGACCCTCGGGCGGCCTTGCACCGCCAGCAAATCAAGTTCGTCAGCATGGCAGGTGCGGAGCTGATACAGAAGGAACCGCCACAACCAACCGCAACCGCAGTGACTGCAACAAGCGCCTCCACGGCGACAACAACCACGGCATGAATCGTGGACACGCCACCTTGGCGACCGCGCTGCTCGCGATCAGGAGGATCGCATCGTGTGTGTAAACAACGAGCGTGCTGCTCATGACCGCGAAAACCATGCCACCCGCGATCGGAGGCATCGCGCAACTCGCGGACGAGAAGATCGATATCACCTGACGGAAGGCGAGGACGCACGCAACGTCATCACGCAGAACAAGGTCAACAGGAACCGCACGGCGGGTTGCACGCGACACGAGCAGCGACGATCCATACTCCGAAGAAGACTTCGAACCTTGCGGAGCACTCTACTTCAGCCGCCGTATCCGAGAGGCAAGGATGCCGAAGGGTTTCAGATTAACTTTTGAGACCCCAAAGTATGATGGCCTCCAGGAACCCTCCGCCTGGCTGGAGGACTACCTCACGGCGGTAACCTGCCAAAGAGGATCGACGTCTACTGCCATGCAGTACATACAACTCATGCTCTCGGGATCGGCTCGAGCCTGGCTCAAGAGCCTACCGAGAGGCACATACACTTGCTGGGAAGACTTCAGCGAGGACTTCGTCCGTATTTCATCGGCACATACAAGGACCTGCCTCATACGAGGAGCTGCGAGCCTGCAAGCAGCGTGAAAATGAGACGCTACGCGAGTACATCCAGCGATGGACTCTCCTCTGCAACGCGGCGGAGAAGATATCGGAAGACAACGCCGTATACGCGTTCACTCGAGGAGTCTATCGACTCGAGCTGAAGAGACGCTCGGAAGAACTAAAGCCGAAGACCATCGCCCATCTCATGCAGATAGCCAACGAGTGGGCAATGGCGAAGATTCCATACGCAATGAGCGCGCCGACACACCTGGTAACAACGGCGATCAAGGTTCTTGGAGTCGCCGTAATAGCGACCGCCGTCGCAANACAATCAAGAGGAGGAAAACATCAGCAATTGAATTAGTCTGTGTAGAAACAAGTGCAAGCGTTCGTGGGAATGAACGATCTAGCTCTACATATGTATAGGCTGCAGGGCGACCGAACCATTGAGATTGATGAGGAGCAGGAGGGCGAAGCCGAGGGAAAGGATCGGTGTGAGCTTCATCTTATCCTGCGCGTGTGTGCAGATCGGTGTGGTGGAGGCGTATTGGGTAGAGGAGGAGAGGGAGGTGAATGAGGTTGGAGCTGCTTGTAGGGTATATATAGCGCTCGCTGCGTACATGATTTTCTCTCACGTGGTTCGCGGCGGCGGATTACGCTACCAACAACCAGTCCCGCCCTTTGTGCTCTTGTTGCGCGCGGAACAGGTATTTTGTTGGTGTCTGTTACGATTTATCTGGCCCATATCGGACCGGCCCAGTTAGAAGCCGAGTTAATGTTTCTTTACACATAACCTAGTCGATCAACCAGAAAACTCATCTGCCGAAGGAAAAACACACGTCCCACCCATGAAGGCCACGATTGATCGTCCGACTCTTACGAGCACTACAGGAATGGTGCTCTATGCCGACGGTTTTTTGTCGGACTGTTAGAATATAAATATAGCCTAACCCTTTCCGTCAGTTCAGACTTTTGTAGTTGTTGGCTAATGCATCAATTTAATATGGTATCAGAGTCCAATGTCTCGAGTTCAAGTCTTGGCTTCCGCACTATCTTTACCTATATATATATATATATAGAGCAGGACTAAATCTGCAACCCCCCTTAAGAGGTTCTAAAATAGCTATTCTAGAACCCACCCATCCTAAAGACCTTCTGAACCCGAACCGGACCGAACCGCCCTAAAAAAAACAAAGGTCAACAACCCACCCCCGTCGCCCGCACTCCACCTGCCCCGCCTCCACACACCACACCAACGCGCCGCCCATACCACGCCCCACCGCCGGAGATCACGCCGCCCCGGCCTCCGCTCCACCTGCTCCGCCTCCCACAGACGTGCTGTCCCGCCTCCTATCGCGCGTAGCCCCGCCTCCACACCAGCGCGCCGCTCTGTGCCCGCACCGCTCGCCGGCGGGAGAACCCCCCGCGGGCCGTCCCTGAGCTTCCGCAGCTCGCCGATGGCCGGGGTCCCGCCCACCGCCTCCCGTTTCCCGTCGCTGGCCGGGGTTGCCGCCCGCTCCCATCCACGCGCATCGGGCAGCCGGGATCCACGCGCCGATGAGCTCTTCCGCCGCGGGACCTCACCCCGCCGATCATGAATCGAGCTGCCTCGCCTCTGCTGTCTCCCCCTATGCAGTGCTGCGACTGCTGGCCAGGATCTCCTTCGCACTGCCATGTGCTCAACAGCCGCGGTCTACCCTGCCTGCCTGCTCGCCGGAGAAGGAGTCGGAAGAACCACGAGGATGAGGCAGCTTTGCAGTAGTTCACTTTATATTTTATTGCAGTTCGGATTTTCTCACAGATGTAATTCTTTGAATATAGCATTGCGTCGCTCTGAATTTTGCTATGAAGTTTGATTTACTGTTCGAAGAAGTTAATTTGTGCGACACGTGAAGTTCACTTCTTTGTTGGCTATTAGGAAGTTCATTTATCATGAGAAAGTTCAAAAAAAAAAAATAGTCCAGCAAAAAAAGTTCACTTTCGGAGAAATGAGTAAGTTCACTTACCTATCGCGAGAAGTTCACAACTGTGACAAACGGAAGCTCATCCTGAAAAGTACCTTTCTACAAAAATGCAGTACCAATACAAGTTCGCATTACTCACAGGGACAGTTCACTTTCTATTTTTCTGGAGTTCATTTAGTGTATCCGATAGTTCATAGTTCCAGTTAAAAACACACAGGAAAAAAGGCAGTTCAGAAATACAAAATTGTGTAGTTCACATAAAAAATTGCTATGAAGTTCGCTCTGAACATCGCTATGAAGATCAAATTTGTTGTTCGGAGAAGTTTAATTTGCGTGATGTGCGAAGTTCAAACAGGCAAAAAAAATCAGACAAGTCAAAAAAAATGACGTAACCCGTGCATCTGGTGCTCCGTGAGGAAGTTCACATACGTGTTAGGAAGAAGTTCAGTGTTGTGAAGTGGGAAGTTCAGAAAAAACGAGAATTCTAAAACAACAGAATTATGTATATTTAAAACTGCTCCTAAACCGTAAGGAATTTCGAAAAAGTGCGTGAGATAACAAAGTTGCGGCTTTTTCATAGCTTTTCAACGGCGTATCATTTGCATCAATCCGATAAACGGTTTGAAAATGGCGAGCAAAAAACGGTACTGTCTCGAAAATCATGTTAGTATATTTGAAATTGTTTAAAAAACCGTAACTAATTTCGAAAACCAGTGAAAACGAAAAAGTTTCGTAATTTCCATAGCTATCCAACGGTATATCACATGCATCATTCCGATAAGCGGATCAAAAATCGCACTAGAAAAATTTCCCATGAAGGTGGTGAATCAGTGTGTTCCGTCAGGAAGTTCACAGTACCATTAAATGAAGTTTATCAACATTACGAGGGAAGTTCAGAAGTGGTTCCAGAATAGCTATTCTAGAACTAGTTCCAGAATAGCAGACATATATATATATATATATACATATATATATATATATATATATAATTGGGGTATGTAGACATCACGTGTATCATGGATATATATACCTAGGGTATGTAAGAGTTACATATAACATTGGGTATGAAAAAAAACGGGGTATATATACCTAATGTGTACGCATACTTACGGTACATATATATATGTCTGATCTGTACGCATACCCATGATATATATACCCAAGGTATACGTACCATGTAGATACTCAATGTACATATATCCAAGGGAAAGCCACGCACCCAATCCCCAACCACCCGCACGGCCGCACCTCACCTGACCCCATCGCGCGTCGGCCCGGCCACCACCCGGTGCCCTTGTCGCCGGCTCCCTCGCCCCTGCCTCGAACCTCCACCGGCCGGGCCACCTCCCCCGCGCGCTTCCTCCGGCCGGCCCGCCTCCCCCTAGCGCTCCTCCTCCGGCCGGCCCGCCCCCCCGCCACGCACCTACTCCGGCCGGGCCGCCTCCCGCCGCGCGCCCATCCGGCCGGCCACCGCCGCCGCGCGCTTCCACCCGGCCAGGCCGCCTCCGCCGGCGCGCCTCCCTCGGCCAGGCTGCACCAGCCGCTCCCTCCTCCCCGGCAACCTCTGCATCACAAGCGACAGGCGGAGGACCTTCCCGGCCACCAGCGCTCCGGATGACGACCTCCACCCGCCACCTAACGCCGGCGGACGACCTCTCCCGCCAGATCCCAGCACGAGCGCCGGCCCCAGCCTTGCTCGCTCGACCGAGCGCCGCCATCGACCTAGACCAGATCTCCTCACCGCTGCCGTCGTGCTCGTCCCCAACTCCACCTTGGGCCGCCTCCCACCCACACCTCGACCGCCCGCCACCGGGAGAGCCCAATACCACGAAGCGCCGGTATAGCAGATGCCAACAGGAGCGGCAGGTCGGGTGTGGCCTCGGCTTGGCATCCCAGCTTCCCTACTCCATCGTCGCGTCATGCTTCCCTGCTAGCTCTGCCGATTGTGGCAGTTCCGTGGTCTGCACCCTTTGAGTCCACTGTGCTCGATCCTAGGAGTGCAGTTTTTCTCTCTATGAAGTTCAGATAACCATTGGTTCGTTCGGTACATATTCAGATTTTTTTGTTAGCAGTAGAGGTTTTGCTTGATGGAAGTGCATACATGCGACACTCGACTTCTATTTTTCTGAGGAAGCTTGCTTTATTGGCACATCGATTGCAATAAAAAATGCACGCAATAAAACTGTACCGCGACCCCAAAAAAAATATGGTGTGAGTGTGAAGTCCATATTTGATGGGAGAACCTGTAATAAGAAAAATCGAAGTTCACTCCGCAAACATCAGTGGTTCACCTTTTCATAGGCATGAAGTTCAAAATTTATACTCACGAAGAAGTTAACATTTTTTGTTATATTTTGTTGGAGAGTTCAAATTCATTAGCACGGTGAAAGTTCATATTTATATTGTCGCAAAGTTCATATTTAACTATTTAGAAGTTCGGACAATTTCTTTTTTTCTCCATAAGGGGTACACTTGTTCTGGCATTGAAGTTCGTTATCAACATCCCCGGAGTCGCTCATTGTCTTCTCTCACCATCCTATTTCTCCTAGTTCAAAATGAAGTTTAATCGACAAAATTACTGAAATTCAGAAATGGTTCGGGTATGAAAATCAAACAGGTCAAAAAAATAATATCAAAGAAGTCAAGAACATGACGGAGAACGTGCTTCTGGTGCTCCGTCAAGAAGTTCACTTATGTGTTCGGAAGAAGTTCACAGATGCGAAGTGGGAAGTTCAGAAAAAATGAGAATTCTAAAACAACAGAATTATGTATATTTAAAACTGCTCTTAAACCGTAAGGAATTTCGAAAAAGTGCGTGAGATAACAAAGTTGCGGCTTTTTCATAGCTTTCCAACGGCGTATCATTTGCATCAATCCGATAAATGGTTTGAAAATGGCGACCAAAATACGGTACGGACGCGAAAATAGTATTAGTATATTTGAAATTTTTTAAAAACCGTAACTAATTTCGAAAACCCGTGAAAATGAAAAAGTTTCGTAATTTCCATTGCTATCCAACGATATGTCACATGCATCATTCCGATGGAGTAGGGAAGCTAGGATGCCAAGCCGAGGCCACACCCGACCTGCCGCTCCTGTTGGCATCTGCTGTACCGGCGCTTCGTGGTATTGGGCTCTCCCAGCGGCGGGCGGTCGAGGTGTGGGTGGGAGGCGGCCCAAGGTGGAGTTGGGGACGAGCACGACGGCAGCGGTGAGGAGATCTGGTCTAGGTCGATGGCGGCGCTCGGTCGAGCGAGCAAGGCTGGGGCCGGCGCTCGTGCTGGGATCTGGCGGGAGAGGTCGTCCGCCGGCGTTAGGTGGCGGGTGGAGGTCGTCATCCGGAGCGCTGGTGGCCGGGAAGGTCCTCCGCCTGTCGCTTGTGATGCAGAGGTTGCCGGGGAGGAGGGAGCGGCTGGTGCAGCCTGGCCGAGGGAGGCGCGCCGGCGGAGGCGGCCTGGCCGGGTGGAAGCGCGCGGCGCCGGTGGCCGGCCGGATGGGCGCGAGGCGGGAGGCGGCCCGGCCGGAGTAGGTGCGTGGCGGGGGGGCGGGCCGGCCGGAGGAGGAGCGCTAGGGGGAGGCGGGCCGGCCGGAGGAAGCACGTGGGGGAGGTGGCCCGGCCGGTGGAGGTTCGAGGCAGGGGCGAGGGAGCCAGCGACAAGGGCACCGGGTGGTGGCCGGGCCGACGCGCGATGGGGTCAGGTGAGGTGCGGCCATGCGGGTGGTTGGGGATTGGGTGCGTGGCTTTTTTTTTATGGTTCGGGACTGGTAGGTCCGGGTCGGGTTTAGAAGGTGATTAGGAGGGGTTCTAGAATAGGTATTCTAGAACCTCTTAAGGGGGGTTGCAGAATAGCTATTCTAGAACCAATTGTGAACTTCCGTGGCAGAGTAGATGGACTTCATTCAATCGCTTATCGGAATGAGACATGTGATATACCGTTGGATAGCTATGGAAATTACGAAACTTTTTCATTTTCACAGGTTTTCGAAATTAGTTACGGTTTTTAAAGAATTTCAAATATACTATCACTATTTTCGCGTCCGTACCGTATTTTGGTCGCCATTTTCAAACCGTTTATCGGATTGATGCATATGATACGCCGTTGGAAAGCTATGAAAAAGCCGCAACTTTGTTATCTCACGCATTTTTTCAAAATTCCTTACGGTTTAAGAGCAGTTTTAAAAATACACTATCACTATTTTCGCGACCGTACGGTATTTTGATCGCCATTTTCAAACCATTTGTCGGATTGATGCAAGTGATACGGCGTTGGAAAGCTATGAAAAATCCGCAACTTTGTTATCTCACGCAGTTTTTCGAAATTCCTTAGTTTTAAATATACAAAATTCTGTTGTTTTAGAATTCTCGTTTTTTCTGAACTTCCAACTTCGCATGTGTGAACTTCATCCCGACAAATATGTGAACTTCTTCCCGACACGTATGTGAACTTCTTCACGGAGCACCGGATGAACGTGGTACGTCATGTTTTCGACGTGTTTTGATTTTTTTACCTGTTTGATTTTCGTACTCGGACCATTTTTGAACTTCCCTCGTCACGAAAGTGAACTTTTATGTGAGACGTAAGTGAACTTCCTAACGGAGCATCAGATGAGCGTATTATGACACAGTTATTTGATTTTTCGTAATGTTTTGCAAAGTACACTTCATATCCTTCACACGACACGCAAGTGAACTTCATTTTTTTTTGCGAACGAACATCCTGTTTTTTAGCGGTTATTTTTAGCGGACCATCTTTTTTCCCGAACTTCTCGTGATTATGTAAGTGAACTTCATATAGTTTTTAATTCCACAAGTGAACTTTCAAATAAAGAAAAGCAGTTTTAAATATACATAATTCTGTTGTTTTAAAATTCACGTTTTTTCTGAACTTCCCACTTCACAACACTGGACTTTTTCATAACACTATGTGACCTTCTTCATGGAGCACCAGATGCACGTGCTACGTCATTTTTTGTTAACCTGTTTGATTTTCGTACTCGGACCATTTCTGAACTTCCCTCGTCACGAAAGTGAACTTTTACGGGAGACATAAGTGAACTTCCTCACGGAGAATTAGACGCACGTACTACGCCACAGTTTTGACTTTTATTTTTGTTTTTCATAAGTGAACTTCCTCACAGAATAATAGTGAACTTTGAAGCGAGATCAAACATGAGTAACTTTTTAAAACTCTCACACCTCTCTCTTCTGGCTTCCATTGTGGAATAAACCGAATACCATGACAAATAGAAGCAAACATTACAGCATTGATTTTTTCACGTCTCAACCACACCTCTCTCATTGGACTTCACAAACTTCCGCCGTCACGATAGTGGACTTACGCCCAACTGGTAAGTGAACTTCCTTTGCGAAGCATTAGATGCACTTCCAATTTTTTATTTTCTCGTCTGTATTATTCGAAATGGACTTCGAAGTTATATATATTGGACTTCAAATTTTACTAGAGTGAATATCTAGAATGGATGAACTTCATGATAAAGAAATGTGAACTTTTCCATGCCGATGAATTTTAAAAAAAAATCGATAAAAAATGTGAACTCTCTGCATCAGAGAAATTGAACTTCTTCGATAAATAAAAGTGAACTTCGCTATCACACTCGTCTCGTTGTTGGTTTTACAATTGTTTGCTCGTTTGATTTTGGAGTTCCTGGCGCAGGGGAACCACCACTCCGGATCGAGACGAGTACACGTGCCGACCAGATTCGGCCTAGTGTGACGGGAGTTTGGAGTACTGAATAGACAGAGAACTATATGCATGAGAAGATCTGAACCGCACAAAAAAATCAAGTGAACTGTGAGAAGGAGCCTCATCCTCACAGCTTCGGGTCCAGGGCTGTGTCCTCACGTGAAGGACAACTTGGGCCAACGAAGGCCTCGTCGGCATGGTGGGAATCCAACGACGGCGACGTGCTGGAGGCGTGGGGGCGCTCGCGTTGGGGCGTGGCAGCGGGAGGTTCCAATGGCGGCGGCCCGCACGCAGGGGAGACGTCCGAAGGCGGCGCTCGAGCATGGCGGCGCGGAGCCGATGAGGCCGCGCGCTTGGCCTGCAGGTCGACGACTAGGAGCGCGCTTGGATTTGGAGACTGCACGTGGCGGACGGCGGCGGAGTCCCGCGCGCAGGCGACGAGGCCGGCGGCGGGGTCGCGCGCTCAGGCGAGGTGGCCGGCGGCGGCGTCTCGTGCGCAGGCGAGGAGGCCGGCGGCGGGGTCGCGCGCTCAGGCAACGCGGCCGGCGGCGGGTTCCCGTGCACAGGCTAGGCGGCCGGAGCTGAAGGGGGGTGGGGGTGGCGTTGGGAGGCAGCCGGCGGCGGGAATCGGTGGTGGTCGGGAGTAGGTCGAGGGTGGGGAATCGGGGTCGGGGTGGTGGGAGGTCCGATTTTTTTCTGGGGGGGCTAAGAAGGTCATTAGTATAGGTGGTAATCGGGATAAGAAGCTAATTAGGATGGGGTGGTTCTAGAATAGCTATTCTAGAACCTCTTAAGGGGGGTTCGAGAATAGTCCTGCTCTATATATATATATATATATATATATATATATATATATATATATATATATAGACACCCTATTCAGCACCTAGGGTGCATAATACCTTATTTTGCACCTGTCGTTTTTTTACGTTTTATTATTTAGAATTTATGTTTGATATACAAATAATTACATTCATATAGTCGCACAACAAAAAATTGACATAAGAAAATTGCATTTATGAGTCATTATAGTGTAAAAAACATAAAAAATGTGTATTTTACGTCATATTTTTTTTTACATCATGTAATATATTTTTTTACGGCATATCAAAATTTTTCTTACGTTCTTCTTGACTTACGAAGTAATACAAAATTTACGTGTCGTAAAAATCATTTACGGTTGAGAAGATATGGGGTGGGTGTAGAATAACTATTCTACTCCCTATATATATATATATATATATATATATATATATATATATATATATATATATATATATATATATATATATAAAAGCAACCTATTCATGTTTAAGCTAAACAGTAACTTTCTGAACTTCTCGGATATGCTAAGTGAATCTTAACGCTACTTCATGTGAACCTTCTGACGGAACCTACGAAATTTCTCTTTTCATGTACAGTATTTTTAAGGTGAATTTTGAACCCCTTATCTAAATGACGCATGCAATATACCGTTAGATAGGTACTGAAATTGCGCAACTTTTTCGTCTTTACAGGTTTTTCAAATTAGGTACGGTTTTTAAACAATTTTGAATATATGAAACATAGTTTTCACGAATGTTTCCATTTTTTCACTGTATTTCGGCCGCCATTTTCAAACCATTCATCGTATTGATGCATACGATACGCCGTTGGAATGCTATGAAAAATGCGCAACTTTACTATCTCTAGACAATATCGATATTCGTTACGGATTAATACCAGTTTTAAATCTAAAAATTTCTGTTTTCTGAACTTTTAGTCCGACGGACGGTTTTTCGGCAATTAATTTCAAGCCGCTTATCCAAACGTGACAAATTATATACGTTGAAAAGCTATTGACTAGGCACAACTTTTTTGGTTTAATCATTTTTCCAAAAAATTTATGGTTTGGGACTAATTTTGAATCTACAGAAAACGTCGAAACACGTTATGACGGGAAGTATTTGAAATTGGCATGATTTTTATACTCGGGTCAACGGTGGTGACAAGGGAGGTACAAATCATACTCGTTTAGTTGCTAATTGTATGGAGAGGTGATCGATTAGGAGTAGGGATGATTTTTATGTGTAGAATTTCCGCCTAGAAAAAATAGAGGACCTGAACTGTTTTTTATATGGCCGTGAATTTTCTTTTTATATGTAGTGAACTTTCAACCGCAGTGTATATTTTTCGTAATTGCACATTAACTTTTTTACTGTACCAAGTGAACCTTCTCGCGCATGACATGTGAACCTTCAGACGGAACATGAATTAAATTTTTTTCCTAAAATTTTTTTGGGACGAGGTGAACTTTTGTCGCAATTGCACATGAACTTTTTTCTGTACCAAGTGAACCTTCTCGCGCATGACATGTGAATATTCAGACGGAACATGAAGTGAACTTTTTCCTGAACATTTTTTCGGAACGAGGTGAAATTTTTTTCGCAATTGCACATGAACTTTTTTCTATGCCAAGTGAATCTTCTCGCACATGACATGTGAACCTCCAGACGGAACATGAAGGGAACTTTTTACGTGAACATTTTTTCGGAACGAGGTGAACTTTTTTCGCAACTGCACATGAACTTTTTTTCTGTACCAAGTGAACTTAAAAAAAATCAAGTGAACTATTGTTTAAACTTTATAAACCTTTGAGTAAAAAAACATTTCACATTTGTTCAAATCCAATGTGAGAAAATAAAAAGTTCACATTTGTTCACAGTCGATGAAGTGAACTACAAAAAATATCCGTGAACTTTAAAATTTTATCAAGCGAACCTTCGTTTGAGCTTTTACGATCTCAAGTAAAAATAGACTTGTTTCTCACTGAAATACAAAGTTCACCTTAGTAAAAAAGCATTTCACATACTAGTTCAGATCGAGATCCAATGTAAGAAAACAAAAAAAGAAAAACAGTTCAAATCATGGATTTCATGTGTTCGTCGGTGGATCAAATGAACTGTAAAAATAATAGTCGTGAACTTTAAAAATTCATCAAGTGAACCTTAATTTCACTAAAGAAAAATATATGCTCAGCTTATTAAGGGAATAAGAACTGCATCCACAAGTTGTCTGAACTGCGAATTTTGACTGCTGGAAAACCTCAACAACACTACGAAATGAAACAAGGCTACACTCGTCGAGCAGCGGTTCAAATGAGTGGATGAACTGAACTGTAAAAAAATAGCAGTGAACTCTAAAAGTTCATGAAGTTGGTGTATGAACTTCCATTCACGATGGTCTGAACTGTATAATTTTCACAGCGGGAGTGCTTGGAGTTGCCTTGCCGGAGGAAGGAGAGGCCGCTGGCGTAGCTCACGCGGCTGGGCAGGGGCTGCCGGTGCTGCCTCCTGAGCGTGGATGCGCTCGACGGGGAGCGTCCTTGCCGAGTCGCCGGGACACGCGTGTGGGCGGCTTCCTCGCCGGGAAGGCCCGCGGGACGACGTTGTCGCCGGGGTTGCCCTCGCCGGGGGCGCGCGGGACGGGGACACTCGTGGATGCCCTCGCCGGGGGCGCGCGGGACGGGGAGACTCGTGGATGCCGGTGGGGCTGGAGACGGGCGCCGAGGCCGCCGGCGGGGGAGGGGCGCTCGACCGCCGGAGGGGAGGGGAGGGGTACGTGGCCGCCGGAGGGGGAGGAGTCGGGGCGAAAGGTCGCTGGCCATGGCGGCGCGCGAGAATCGCGTGCGGGTGCAGCCCGCGGGAGGTCGCCGGCCAGGGCGAGTGCGCGAGGTCGCCGTTGGGGCGGCGCGCGGGAGGTCGCCGTTGGGTGCAGCCCGCGGGAGGTCGCCGTTGGGGCGGCGCGCGGGGTCGCCGGCGGGGGCGGCGTGCGGCGGTCGCCGGATGTGGAGGACAGCGGGAGGTCGCCGATGGGGGCGGTGCTCGGGGGTCGCCGGTGGGGTGGCGCGTGGGTGGTTGGCCGGGGTAGAATAGTAGTTGGGCTTCGGTCGGGTGCGGGTGGGTGGGTCTAGTTTTCCCAAACTAGGAATGGTTCCTGTTTAAGCTAAATAGGAACTCTTAGGGGTAGGTTCCTGTTTAGTCCTGCCCTATATATATATATATATCCTTGGATAATGGCATCCTAAGCTTCATCCTCGTTCAGCCTCTCCAAACAAAGCATATCATCATCATAGCCTCTCGTCGGGACCAGACAATTCATGTTGAGGCCATATTTATATTCTATGAATTTTGTCGGATATATGTTGGATCATAATCCTTAGGATTTTTTCGTGTAGAGTCTCATTGCTCAAAGGAAAGGTACCATAAAAAAATTCTATTAATTACAACCATTCGACTGAATTTGATAATATTTTGAACATCTGCTTCAACCTCTTTTTATAACTCATTGGGACAAGATCGAGGCATGTTTCTTATGTTTTTGTGTTCTATAGAAACAACTATTGTTGCAGTTTGGTGTGTCTTGCATTGCTCTGTTTTGCAAGCAAACCTGCCAGATTCCTTGTTTTATCTTAATTATGTGTTTCCTAGTCGCAAATAGTGCGCATCAAGTCTTCTAGGAACCTAAATATATATTGGGTTATTTTCATTACTACACTACTATGTTACTAACTTTCTATTTACTATATAAAGAAAGAAAAGCATCTTAGATTAATTGATTGCTTCCAAGTGAATGCCATTTATATGCCGATTGCAAGGAATGGGGATAGATAAGCACTAACTGCCAATATGACATATTTTTCTTATTTTTCTCAATACAAATGTCGAATAATTTTCGGAAAAATCTTATTACGGCATGTCTGGTGATTTCATGGTTACAAATCATAGAACTTGTTTATGAATTTTAAACTTGTATATTGTGACCTGTTATTATTATTGTAAGCAACCAATTCTCCATTCATTTTGTGTTGTACTGGGTCGTTGTATCCACTACACTTAGGTTGCTTTCTTGCAGATTTCAGGGTGAAATATTGTTCAACATATTTCTTGGAAAAATGTCCAACTAGTTGTTGCGGCGGTGAACTTAATTTGATTCGAATGTGAGCTTTGTCTGCTTTAATATTTGTTGATCTTACGCTTTCTTCTCGTGATCTAGGGCCTCTGGTTCAAACGTGAGCTCCGCTTGCTTTGTACTGTTGCACCCTCTCTTTCTCCTTGTCATCGGTGGCCTCTGCTTTGAATATGATATAGCTTCTCATCTTATCTTCCCCGGCTAAATATGTTCCTTCAGTTTCTCCAATGGTAGCGATGCTTGGAGAGGAACCCATTCAGTTGAACTTCATGGAACAAAATGGATCCCGTTTGGCACAACATGAAGTAATATAGCTTGTCTTACAAGATCAGGAAAATATTCTTCGCATTCTTCGTCCTCATCTTGAAGTTCTTCATTTTCACTGGATGATTAGTAGGTAGAATAGGAGATCAAAAGGGAATGGGAAAAAATGTTGTGTGGGGATAGCGATTATCTAAAAGATCCTTGTAACATCTATTTCTAAATATCCCTTCTCATTGGATTCTCCTGAGCATCACCTAACTATCCACGAGTACTCAAATACCTTAGTGGTACTAACTAGACATGAGAGTGGAGCTGAGATGAATAGTGCAAGGTTTCGCATCCTGCCAAAATGGTGCTACGGAGGAAGGTACATTAAAAGTGATGCCACAAAAGGTTAATTAACTTTAGAACTTAACTAAATAAGTATATATTTTATTTAACTAGCCAAAAAATTATATTTAGCAAGCTAATTCACAGCAATCTCTCATAAATTATTCTAGGTTAAATCTTGTAGAGCTAACTAATTTGAAAATTATTAAGCTTACTTGATTACATAAAAATTTGGTAAAACATGGATAATACATATCCATGATTATTGCATGTGGAATTATATATGTCCATAATTCAAATATGTATATATAAGACCAGTCATTTGCCACATTATATTGATGTAGTAGATGCATGAAAGCCCTTATACGATCCAACACAAAAAAAATCGTTTACATCCTATTTAGGATGTCAATTGTAAATGATAAGAGTGAGTCATACATCTAAAGGAGAACAATTATGAGACACATGAGCTCCCTTTATTTTAAATGAGTCTATGATCATGGATTTGCAACTATATATACATATGTATATATAAGGCACTTTAAGGATCTAACATTATGAATTACTCGTTGCTAATATGATGAACCGATCCATACAAATTGTCTAAACCTAAAATACCATTAGTCTCAGTTTTTGAAAGGATTTTACATTTAATTTTTATCCACCGACCATTGGATATTTGTGTTCTTAAGAAAACGTTAGTTTGATATTTGGCACCATAACATAAAATGTTGAGATTATTAGTGTAGGAAATTCCATTGCCGCTAAGTAGGTGGTTCATATATGTTACAGAGATTACTATGTTAACTAAATGCCAATGTAACATCCAAGCTTTTAGTTTGGAAGTTTGCTATATTTTTTCCTTCTGATATTTTTATGATCAATTTAGCGTCTAATTTCTTATGTAATATTTTATCATGGATAACCTTACTTCTATATTCCAAATTATATTACTGGAATCCTTGTAATATCTTCCCATGTAATACAAGAAATAACTGTAATGGATCATTCACTACTATTTTTATACTACCCAAAGAGATATGATACTTGTGGAACGGTGTTTCTTGCGTGTTATATCAACAATTGGCACATCAAACCATACAATGTTGTAGGGTCACCGCATTGGTGGTGCGAGGAAGTGGCATATGGTCCCCCTAGACATCGCCTTGGATGGCCTCTTTCCCGATTGTCTTCATCTTTTGTTGTGATAGTTCCAATATAAGTGTTAGGAATTTTCCAGGTTCGAAAATTTATTGAAACTGTAAGAAAAATGAAAGGGTACTAGATGGTAAAAACCAAAAGAAACATTATACTAAACTTTAAAAGTTATAGATACATCATTGATGCATCAAGTCCCACATTCTAATCTCTTGTACAAATCGAAGGCAAGGTTGTTATCCAAAATAGAGAGGCTTGAACTTGATCTGAGCGACTCCTTCACCAAACAAAGTAAAGTGCTCCAATGAGTACACAAGCAAGATAATGAGATCTTCGTGATTACATTCCTCGAAAGGTTCTGATATATTCCAAACATCAGCTCTAGGACACTCATGGTACATAATCCACTACGGCGCCATATCATATCACTCATGCTGCCAGCATCCTACATACTACAATGTCCCTACGAAGACAGTTCATTATTGAATGGGGGAGAAATCCACAGTCCTCGAAGGTAAAAACCATGGTCTTGTAAACCTCCATGATTAGCATGTAGTTAGGGAAGAACTAGGAAATAGGTCTCATGATTCTCTTGTGCAACATATGTAAACCTCCTCCACTGTCATCTTGTTGATACTAGGTTCATATAATATACATATACAATTTGAATACACCAGTGCCTCTCGCATGTGCTACTACCATCACAAGAACTCATGATTCCAAGATTTTCCATCTTTGAAGCACTACTTCACAACATTGAGTTCCATGGCAAGGTTGTCTGGCTCCTCTTTTGCCCCTTTCAGCTGCCAAGTAAGGCGAGACTTTCCAACCCTTCACTTCTAATAATATGTCAAGTTCGACTATTCTTGATCATGATGATTTGAGAGTGGTGATCACAACGAGTGATGGTGGTGTTGCATTAAGTTCCCGAGTATAAGAAATAAGAGCGGTGTTGCATTATTTATCACATTGTCCAAACAAGCTTCGTGTTTTGTAGGATAATACTTCAAGCAGGGTGTTTACGGATCTCTTGTAAAAAAATGCTTGTTTGCGCCACATGAGGTGTTGTGTGGTATCAGGTCGGAGATAGCATGGTCAAGCTCAGGCCTTGTGAGTGGGAGGCATATGATGGTCCTTTCGGTAATGTGGTAAGTATATTAATTATTCTAATGTAATCACTTGATACCAATGTCTGTTCGCGGAGTGTGGTTTCATCTTTTTCTTTTCTTCGGAAAGGTCTTTAGATGTCTTCTCCTTGTTAAAAATCAAGGAACAATTGTCCTTAGGACGTTCACTCAATTTCGAAAGCAATGTGGATATCTCAGGATATCTCTTTGGAGATTGTTCGATTCGTGGGTATGGGCTTGCCTCTGCTAGCATTTGGTGTGTCATTCACAGGAATGGAAATTTAAATATACCACAAGAAGGATGGCGTAGTCGGTCGAGACTAAGAGGGCAAAGTAATTGAATGTACTGGGGAAAATAAGTAAGACCATGTCTTGTTCAGCTTCATCCACACAGACCAAGGCCATGGATGTTTGCGTCTCGTCGCCTTTTGAAGAGGGTTTGTCGCGATGACTGAAAATGACATTGAGGAAGTTTTCATTCCACACGATTTCTCCTATCATGCTGTGATTCTAGGTAAGTGCCCATAGTTCAATTATGTTTATGACTAACCATTTTGTAGAATGAATTGCAGAAAGCTTATCAGGCTAGCCCCGCTTTGAAGGGTCGCCCTCCTAGGTAGGAGTATTTCGAGATTCGTAGTCATAGTCGCCAATGAAAATCAGTTTACCCATTTAAACTTGTACGCATCCTAAGGTTATTATCCGACGTACTAGTGTGGTTAGGTGGATGAATATCTACTAAAGTAAAATGGGGCATGGTCATTTTACTCACAATTCTTTATATGTATATTTGGAATACTACATTGTCTTTGGGAATGTTAACATCTTTTTTTTCATTCTAGAGAAACAAGGTTTACAACGCTTTGACGATGCGTGGGCACGCAAGCTGACTGCTAGCTTTCAAGTTCTTCCAAAGCTATTTACTGATCACAGCTTATGTTGGACATTTTTTCTGCATATTAATCGATGACAAGGTTTTCGAGAAAATGGAGTAATCTGGGGGAGCATGGTATGAACATACCTAAGGCTCGAATAGATTTTATCTGGGGGAGCTTGTTGTTTTATAAAAGAGATGAACAAGTAAACATGGATCTTGTGATTTAGGTCCTTGTAACAGCCATTGCCTTTTGGCAATAGAAGACTACAGAATTAATTGCCTCTTGGCAATAACAGAGCAACGACATCCCCATATGAGAATATGAGAAAAACAGATGACTATAAAGTCTATATCAGAGAAATTTAAATGAAGGTAGATCCCGCCTCATTTACAGAAATTAAAAAGCAGCGCTCAATCGTTTTTGACAAGTGTCTACTTGTCTTAATGATTAGAGACTATGTGAATCCCGACGATGTTTGGGACTCATAAGTAATTTCCAATGGAGCCAAAACAGTAGGCTATAAAGGGTCTACATCAACAATGTGACTCCAAAGGAAATATGTGAAAAGCGATTTTAAATCAAAAGATTTGCGCTAAGAGAATAAATAGATTATAATGAGTGCTAATGGCACATGATGATCTGAGTTACATCAGATGAAAGTAAAGAACACAAGGGATCTTATGGACTAGAGCAAGTCTCTAGAATCAGAAGTTATTTTGGGTTAAAGAAAATGAGAGGACAATCGCATTTGTGCAAACTCATAGAATGGGAAATTTATTTCCTAATCCCGTGTATGTGGATGATATCCTACTTGCTAGTGGTGATGTCAATCTACTACCGGCAGAGAAAAGAAGTCCTTGTTCTCAAAAGAGTATTCTCGGTAGAGTGTCTCTCATTATAAGTATCGATATTTACTGAGAAAAGAAGAAAAGGGGTATTAGAAATATCGCATGGACATGCTGAGAAGAAGTCTCTAAAGCATGCATGTCGAGAAAACCTACGCCTGTTCTTATTGACAAGGGTAATGGAATTGGGAACTTTAGTGTTCCAAAAGATAACATAGAACGGATCAAATGGATATGGTACCATATGCTTCCGCTGTTGGTTGCTCAATATTACCCTGACAACTCACGTATCCGGGTTGTTTTGGCAATGTCCAATCCAGATATAGATCACTGGAATGGAATCAAAGATATCGGCCTCATGCTAAAAGAAACATTGTGCTCTCAAAAGGTTGCGAGTACAAAGATAGATCTATAAGAGTGCTCTCAAAAGGTTGTGAGTACTCTGAAAGAATTTGTGAAATGTATAGCGAAATCCACAATTGTCGCTAAATTTTCACATTTGGAGTTTTTGTGTGGAAAATCTCCAAAGAATCCAAAGAATTGACATCAGTGTGATGTAAAGACATGTTATAGCAACATATGAGGCTGAGGGATAGGCAAAATGGTTAAGTAAATCTGTACCCGGAATTGATAATGGTTGACAACAGCAATAACCATTAAGTAATTCACTCCTAAGACAACGAGTCAAGTGNGGTGCCAAACACATTGACACAAAGTTATACGTTGTAAAGGAGAAAGTCCGGAATTATGTCGAAATGCTTGGAGCATAAGAGAACAGATAAAAGAAACACACAAGTGTTTGCAAATCTGCTAATTAAAGGCTTACCGCCCAGTGTGTTTGGAGAACACATAGTCGACATGGGTTTATGGTATAGTCTGTGATTTCCGGACAATAAAGAGGCCCAAAAGATTAAAGAATTTGTTTCAAAACAAAGAGGTATATTGTAGCTGTCTGATTCTATCGGAAATTGAGCTGAGACGATGAAACATGCTCTATGTATCGATCTGTGATGAAATGAGTAAAGTAAAAGTAAAGTTGAGATCAAGGGGGGGAATGTTGGATTGATCTCCACCAGCGTGAGCCAAACGGCTCGCACTGAACCTTGACTCGCGCCCTGATCGGGGGCGCCCAACCGAACCAATGGTTGGTGGGCCCCTGTGGCGCTGCCTATATAAAGTGGTGGGGCTGGCGGCACTCAGTACGAGGTTCACCTGTGCGCTAGGCACCCCACCGACACCCCTACCGATCTAGGGTTTGGCAGTAGCCACGGGAAGCACCACCACCCCGCCACCTCTCACCACTGCCGCTCACTCCTTGTCATGACCGGCGGCTCGAGCTCGTCACCGCACGGAGGCGAAGGTAAACACGCCGATCTCACCCCTCTCCTCTCGGCCTCTCTCTCTCTCTGGTTACTTCACACAGGCAAAGGGGAAACCCTAAAAATCAACCCGTGGAGGATCTAGTCTAGATAATAGATGTTAACAGGTAGTACTAGTTTTGGAAAGTGTTGTCCGTGTCGTGATAGTAGCTAGCTGGTTTGGTAAGTTTCCTTGATTGTGATCAAGCTTGCCGTGTGTTTAGCTAGTAGGAGTTCGTATTGTAGTAGTACTAGTAGTCTAGGTCGGTTTGCTTTAGCCTAGTACGAGTCAGTTTTGTAAGTCCTTGCTGCACCTATATAAGCAGCGGTAGTCCTCCGTTTGTAAGCACCAGAAAAACGAAAAGCAATAGAGAAGTTTACGAGGCACGACACGTGCCTCTGGCGATCTTTTTTGTGTTGATGCGTTCGTGTGCGTACTCTGGTCCTGGCGTTTGCGTTAGCGTCAGCCTCACAACGGATAAAGGAATTCGTGTCCTTGCGGTTATGTTCGTGATTAAAGTTCCGACGAGTTTGTTTTTGTCGTGGGATCGTGTGTTCGATCCTTGGGCAAAGCTAACACCATCGTAGTTTGTAAATCTGAATTCTAGTCTTCTGTAGATTCTCTAGCCTGGCTTAGAGTTTGTTTATCATGTAGTTTACTTTTGTGTTCCTAAGACATGTACTGTGACCTTCGGTTTCGTTGAAGTGTGAATCTAAATACAAAAATCAACAGGTACTAATGGTGGCGTCACTACAGGAGGCCTCTTCGTGCTGGGGGAGAGAGGAGCCATACCAGACTCGGGTGCTCAACCCTTTCACAGGAGCAATGGTCCACTTCAAGGCCGGGATACCCAAGGAGCGTGTTGGGGCCGTCGTTGTCACGTCGTCCCTACCACTACGTGCAGGGTGTTCAGCACAAGCCTGGACAACACACCGTGAAGTGGATCGACCAGGATAGCCCCCTCGGGATGGGACTTTGAAGATCGAGAGTTCATTACTCCAATCTGCCCATCATCTTTGTCACCGACGCTGTTTGCCAAGAAAGGGCACCCGAGGTGCACGACCGGAATGCTCCGCCATTCTCGGCCCAACGTCCAACGAGGTTACACGTCGAGCTAGATTCTTCTACCTCGTGGAGTCCAAGGGGGGCCTGCTGCTCGTGATAGACTGCAATTCGGGTGTTTGCAATGGCGGCCCCGTGGTCTACAAGGTGGACCCTATTAACAAGGTGCTCGTGCCGGTCATGAGCATCGGCAGCCACGCCCTGTTCGTCAGCAAGTACCGGTGCGTCTCCATTGACACCAACAATTTCCACACTGTCGAAGCAGGAAACATATATTACGCAGATTACTCCATGATTAGGGCATATGATCATGAGAGTCTCACTGGTGGCAGGTGGATAGAGAAGCCTGAACATCTTACTGAACTTGAACCAAATCGGGAAGACTATGCCCATCCTCTCACCCTCGCCCAGCTATTGGTGAATTACTGCAGGACTGTGGAGTACTCCGAGCTAGAAACATTGCTGCCTTCGACTGGTGGCAAAAAGTTCCACTGGTCGGCGTGATGGTGGTTGATCATACAGGTCGATCGGGCGAGAAGATTGCTCCCGAAGCAACATGCTCTTCTCAATAATAAATATTAGAAGAATCTACATTTCATTTTTCAAAGTTAGTTCCACCTCCAATCAACAAATGTACTGCCCTACCTCTGTATGAGATCACCAACTTGTAATCGCTTTGTTACTTTAATCAAACATATTCGGTTGTGTTTTTTCAGTGCCTCTTCGTAAAGTAAACTTCTATAATTGTATCCAATAGTAACATATGAGGTACCTTATCTAGTGAAAGATCACTATCAGAAAAGGTGAAATCCGACGAAGTTAGCAGAACAACAGAAATGAGACGAGCCGTCCCTATGAGCATCTCCAAGAAGCCCCCTGCTAAGGCCCGTAAAGCAGATTTTGGGTGCTAAATCAAGCCTCAATTATAACTTTAGGTCCATTAAAAGCTTAGTGTCCAAACGTACATGTACAACCCTCCTGATCAGGCCCCTTCTCTGAGTTGCTGACATGACAGATATTTCCGCTGCCTTCCCTATACTCGATCCGCCCCGACACACCACCCATGTGAGTACAAAAATAAAATAGGTACCGACATATATGGGCTATTGCTGGAGTGGATGTAATTTTAGGGACTTCAAAAACAGAGGTTGGACCACAAATGGCGTTTAGGGGGTCATATTTATATACTACTACAATGCAGCCACATGGAAGAGACGTATATGCATTATGTTGGGTGATCTAGGTTTGTCTTATGTTTCTTGTTTTCTTCGTAGTATCTTATTCGTCCTATTGGCGTGCTAGCGGGAGAGAATGTGGATGAGTATTTTTCTGAACTACATGCATACTTCCATTAAACATAAATCTTAGGGAGAAACTAAATATGTGTTTTATGTTAGGATTTCTGTAAGCAGATTTATATTGAAATATGCAATGTATTTACGAAATATGTTTTAGTGGGGTACAATGTGGAATGTCATGGTGAAAATTGGTTTTCATTTAATCGTGACGCATTGACATGAAATTTGTGGTCACATCCTTTTTTTTTTGTAATAATATAGTTATGTGTATCCTTTGTGTCTCGAGTAGCTCTTTACTTGTATTGTCACGAAGGATGATTAAACATGGTATAAAATTTAAGTTAATTTCTCTTTTATCCACAACAAGTGAGGTTAGCACCTAGTGAATTTGCAATATAAACAAAAGGAGAGTTACCTATGTACGATTTTGGGGTTTGTCCTCCCCAAGGCAGATTAAACTACGGGTTACTTGTTGGCGTTTTTTACGGTACCCTGGTACTCTATGAAGAGTACGGGGAGTACCGCTATCCATCTAAAAGGGTATTATAGACTTTTATTAATCCAACATCCTATGGTTCATCGTCCGGCCGTTCCGATCTAAACGCATGCGTCTGTTCGTCAGTTTTCTCCGCCGCCGCCTCCTCTGATGGAATAGTGCCAGGAATAGGTTCTAAATTCGTGTTGATCCCTGATTGAATAAGAAACAGTGATGATGACAGACAACGCATTACTAGTACTACACATGGTCGGCAGAATCGTTTCTTGATTAACAATCAAATCAATTAGCGTTCGTTGTGATCTGCTAATTCCTCGTAAGAAGGATGCTAGCTTTCATGTCCATGGCATCAGGCATCAGCTATAGATAACCGGCACCGGCAGGACGGCCGCGAGATTAGCTTTTCCAGTCACCGGTGCGCCTCCCGCTGAATAGTCCGATCTGTTCGTGCTAAATCGCCATGGTCGTGTTGCCTGCATGTCCGATGGCTCATCGGTCACCGGCAGGGCAATACGCGCGGTCACAGTCACGATCTGCTTCTACGGAGAACATAACGGACACGGAGCGATAGCTAATCTCCTAAAGAAAATTATAGCAGTAACTATCTTGTGATTACAAATTTACCCCTAGGTCAAGGTACTCCATAGTTTTTTGAGGTGGTACTCCTGTATCTCTGCGTGGAGTACCTATGCGTGTGACCCGTTGGATTAGAAGAAATGAATGGCTCATATTTATTTTGGGGTACTACTTGTTTGGTACACTATTAAAGTTCTTACTTTATTACTCTAACGAAAAGAAGCTCTAGGTTTGTAAGAACGCTCTTCGAATATGGTTGGTTCGGGAAAAATTCATTGAAAAACTTTTGATTCATTTCCTTCAAGATGTTCCACGCCCTCTCCCTCACCCCCAAAACGAAAACTTCAAGAAATAATTTTAGCATTCCATGTTTTTTGGACAAGTATTAGTCACCGAATTCCACCATATGTCAAGGCAAACCAGGCATAAAGTGCTAAAGATGCACATGGAGAACAAAGAGAGTGTAGGGTTCGCTCCTAACTAGCTAGTGGGACACTGAATTCTTGAGTTGTTACGAGTACTTAATGACGCCTCTTAAGTTCTTAGTTATGTCGACTCTCCTAATGGTGTACTATGGTGGTAAGGTTTTCCACCATGGTACCAGAACTAGATAATATCATCGAGGAGATGTAAAACTCATGAACTTATGGGTTGGAATGATTGTTAATTAACGAACTCATATAAATATTATTGTTAATTTATGTAATGAGAGTTGTAACACACGATATACGTAATCATATATGTATCAGTTCTCAACTGATTAGCCTTCATAGTTTCTTAAATAATTATTGTTCAACAAGTTGAGCAAAACAACACTTCCGTAGTTGTACATCATTGGATGCCAACATGAATTTACGTGATTCATGTTCTTTATCTGCATAGTTGATCCAATCTAGTCCTACTAGGTTTGAATAAAGCTCAGCTCGATTCTGGATGACATTAAAATCATTTCTTGTCGTTTGAGATGGCATTAGGTGATGAGAAAGTGGAAGAGAAGATGGAATTGATACTGTATCAAGTAATACTGGGTTGGTATAAAGATAATTAAGTAGACCATGTCACCTTAATTTCATAAATTTTGTTCTTATTTTTTTTAGATAAAGAATATATATTAATATCGCGAAGATACCAATTACATCCAGCCTCTGCAACAACGCCAAACCCAAAAGGCCCGACGGATGCACACAGCCAAAAAAGTAAAAAAAAAAAAAATCCCGCTACAGAGTTACAGTCCTTGCAGCAACAGCACAACCACCACCAATACAACACCTGAAGTCAAGTACTCCAAAAGCGACGCCTCCAAGAAGGAAACAGTGCACCAGCGTCATCGTCGCCCGATCAAAGATCTAGGGTCTTCACCCTGGAGATAATCCCCACTCTCAAAAACAATGCCTTCAACAAGGTCATTGCCAGGCACAACCAATTAAGGCCAGACCTTGGATTTTCACCCTGAAAGGTAAGACTTTGAACTTCACTTGTGATGTCGCCCCCACATTCCATACCGCTGCTACGAATTCTGAAACTTTAAGCAAGTTCCTCATCACCACAATGACTCAAATCACCGTGCCTAGTCCTCCGATCTCGACCTTCATGCCATTCTCAGCCTCTGACTTCATCCAAGATGGCAACAGATAGCAGAGCTTCGTACCGCTTGCTCCTTAACGGAGAATCATGGGCACGACCGAATCCCACCCGATCCAGCAATCTTCAGGCATAAACGCCATGGAAGTTCGCCGGCGGAGCCTTCCGGAACTTGACACTCCGGCTAGATCAACGAGGACACGCATCCAGCAGATCTTCGTCATCGCGCGGGAGAAACCCTAGGACCGCCACCTTTATTCAAAACCAGGCCAGCAGCCCCCACGCAACCGTCCTTCACCGGCCGCCCGATCCACCGGAAGAAGCCAGAAGATGTAGGGCGACCCTGGCCGCGACGCCCTCACGCAGCACGACGAGCAGCTAGGGGGAGGTGAGGATCCGGCCACAACGGGCGCAGCAGACGCGACCCTTAAGGCCCAGCCGGACCCAGAGCACCGTCAGCCACACCACCGCCCCAGTCCGCCGCTCCACCATGGCCGCCGCTCTAGATCGGGCTCCGCGCCAAACTGTGCGCGACCCAACAAATCCACCTCTCCGCGCGCAGAAGAAGAGCATGTGTGCGCCGTCCTCTCCCTCACCGCCTGTCAAATTTCGTTCTTATTACATTCTCCCGAGCATCTCATAATGAGCTCTGCTTCTAAGAGTACTCACATCCCTCGGTAGTCCTAACAAAACAGGATGGAGGACCTTATACGAAGTGTAAGATGTTGTGCCATCTTCTGAAATGGAGCTATGGAGGGTGGGTCATTAGGTTTTCATTAGATTCCCTGAAAATAATGCCAAAAAAGGGTTAATTAACTCCTGCCCGTTGAATACATAACTATATATTTATGAGCTCACCTAATAAATACCATTAACAAGCCTATTCACGCCAATCTCTTGTGAAGTACTCTATGCTAAATATTGTAAGGCTAACTAATTTGCTAACGCTTAACCTTACTTTGTTAAGGAAAAGTTCGGTAAAAGGTGGATATGTCGTGTCCATTACAAATTATTATGTAATTGTAAATATGCATGATTCCAAATAAGTATATATGAGACTAGTCATATATGGCAATGTATAGTTGTACTGGATGCATGAATGCCCACTATCCAACAAGCTCATGTATTGTTTTATATTCCAATTTACAGTGTCAGTTGGAAAAGACCGAGATGTGGTCATGCATCTAAGGGTGAATAATGATAAATCTATGAGATCCATTAGTTTCGAATGAGAATTTGATCGAGGATTTACGACCATATAAACACATGTTAATGGAAAGCTTTGTAAGTGCAAAATATAATGAGTTATGGCTAATATGATAAACTACCAATAAATGGAAATTTTCTAAACCTAACCTTTAGTCCCCATTTCTGAAAGGAAATTAGTTTAGATTTCTATGTGTCGACTATAAAATAACTATGTTCATAAGAATATTTTGTTTGATATTAGGCAATATAATGCAAAATATTAAGAATTTTAGGCAATTGATAATCCCCAAGAGCAAGGAATCACTGTAGCACAATTCGATAAGTATTTGAGTGTCGAACCCACGAGGAGCTGAAGGTAAACTATCTATTCTCTAAAGCCCTATAACCCTCTTATATGGCCTTTTATGCAAAGCAATAAATTCGAGTATGAAAGGAACTAACTAATGGAAGCAAGCGATGTGGAGTAGGTTTATCTAGCAACAAGTTTCTAAGAGCAAGTTTTCTAATGCAAGTTTCTTAGAGTAGCAAGTAGCAAGGATCTCAAGTAGCAAATATCTCAAGGGAGCAAATGTTCTGGCAATTGTTATTTCATTCGTGTGGTTGTCACAATTAGTGAAGCACATGTTTTAGTCTTAATTGTTTCTTCTAGGAGGGAGCCATAAATAGGTGTAGCCAAGTAAATGAGAAAATTACACAACTCTTATGATGGATCTCATGGCCAATTAAATGTGCAGCACAAGAATTATTAAGACATAAATGTCCCACCATAGCCTTAAGTTCTAGGGTCCCCCATATATATCCCCCAATAGAGTAACTGAAGGGGTCGCAGCATAGAAAACAAAAAATTTTCTACGCAGCAAGCGGAATAAACCCCAAGGATCTAGACCTACTAGATGGAGGTAGCAAAGATGAGATCCAATCTCTTACCCTTGAAGATCAACAAACGCGTTTTGTCGGTGCAGGGGTTGGCTAGTCGATCCCCGCAACTAGACTCATCTAGTCGCGAGGAGATGTATTTCCTCGAAGTCCAATCCGACGAGGCGCCACAAGGGGGCAGCACCTCCGCGGTATCCACACGTACGGCTCGATGTAGATCTCCTCCTTCTTGATCCCGCAAGCAAGGTGGAGATGGCTAGATGGATCTCGGCACCACGACGGTTGTGGTGGCGTTGATGGTGTAGTCCTCCGTCCGACAGGGCTTCGCCAAGCCATGTGAGAGGGAGAGGGAGAGAACAAGGCGCAGCAGCCCTAGGGCTTAGGGGAGGTGCGGCTTGGGAGGAGGTGCAGCAGCAGCCCTACATCTAGGGGTGGTGCAGCAGCCATGGTGGTGGAGACGGCGGCAGCCCTCCGGGGAGAGAGGTGGCGCCATGGGAGAGGTGGAGGAGGCGGCGGCTAGGGCAAGGGAAGGGTGCGGCTTGGGCAAGCCTTTCTTGGGGCGCAGCCCTCCCCTCCCCTCCTTTTATATGGGGCGGCTAGGGTTTGGGGAGGGCTGGCCGGCCCCCCCTTTTCCTTGGCCCCCAAGTTGGGCGCCTCCCCTTGGGCTTCTTTGGCCGGTTTGGCCCATATGGGCCCTTGTGTGGTGCGGCTGGCCCAAGTGGCCAGCAGCACCCCTTTGGTCCATGTGGGCCCCATATCTTATGTGGGTCCCACTTCTAGACTCCTCTAGAACTTTCTAGAACCTTCCGGTACCCTACCGAAATATTCCGGAACTTTTCCGATACCTCCGGAAACCACTTTCCTTATATGAATCTTATTCTCCGGACCATTCCGGAACTCCTCGTGATGTCCGGGATCCTATCCGAGACTCCGAATCACCATTCGTTCATTCCATCAATTATCTCATCGCTAACCCTAGCTACATCGGAGCGTTAAGTGTGTGACCCTACGGGTTCGAGAACATGCAGACATGATCATATCAATAATCAATAGCGGGACCGGGATGCCCATATTGACTCCCACATATTCAACGAAGTTCTTTATCGATTGAACCACGATGCCGGAGATTCTTAATCTCATATACGATTCCCTTTGTCTCACCGATATTTAATTTGCCCGAGATATGATCGTCGATATCTCCATATCTAGTTTAATCTCGTTACCTGGCAAATTCTCTTTACTCGTCCATAATATAGGATCTCCGTGATTAACACTTAATCACATGGTTGCAACCTTTCTTGATGCTATATTACCGAGAGGGCCCAGAGATATCTTTTCCGTCACAAGGAAGGACAAATCCCAGTCTTGATTCATGTCACCCAACAAATACCATCGGAGATACCTGAAAGCCACCTTTATAATCACCCAGTTACGAAGTGACGTTTGATGTCCACAAAGCATTCCTCCGGTAAACGGGAGTGACATAATCTCATGGTCTAAGGAAACTATACTTGGCATACTAAAAGCGTTGGCAATGAAAACTGTGTGACACGATCAATTGCAACTCTTTATTATTTGGGTCTTGTCCATCACATCATTACTCCTAATGATATGACTCCGTTATCAAGTGACTATAACAAGTCCATGGTTAGGAAACTCTAACCATCTCTTGACTAACGAACTAGTCCGGTAGAGGCTTACTAGGGACACATGTTTGTTTATATTCCACACATGTATTATGTTTCCAATTAATACAATTATAGCATGGATAATAAACTATTATCATAAACATGAATATGCTAATAAACCATTTTATTATTGCCTCTAGGGCATATTCCCAACAGTCTCCCACTTGCACTAGAGTCAATAATCTAGTTTACATTTTCTCGATCCAACACTCATGGTGTCTAACACTCATGGAGTCTCAGTGCTGATCATGTTTGCTCGTGGAAGAGGTTCTGTCCGTGTTCTGTACTATACAGTTCTTTATGTTCTTTGCAAAACGTCAATGTCACCTAATTTGACATTACTTTATCATCTCATGATAAACCTATTATCATCACATGATAATTCTCATCATCACATGATGAATATAATATATTTGGTTAGAGAGTGAGATTTTCGTTTCCCTTTTATGCCTACATGACGTATGATCAGTCAAGAGAACTTTCACATAGCATGTGCACCCGGAACTCACTCAGTCTTGAAACAAACTTTCTCAAACCATAATATTATATCTTTTAATCCTTGAATTAATCATATACTCCTATATGTTGTAGACTCACAAATCGACAGTGCAATCATGTCACTTCGATATTTCCGATCATGCTTTTGCTGCGCTTCTGCTATCATGAGATCCCCAATCTAGTTTGGTTTTATGACTTCAACCAAGTCTGCCAATCTCTAGATTCCTTTATCTCATCTTTATGTTAAAATGACTCCTCATTCTAACACGTTCTTCTAACCAAGAACTTGGGTCACATATCGTCAAATACAAACACATGGTTCTTATATGTTTTAGACCTATGAACAATTCATAGCGATCACTAACATATCCTCCAACCATCATTTTGTATTGAGTTATCAACTCAATGTTTCACCTATTTTCACAAGCAGATGAACCTTTCTTCTCTTGTTTTATTTTGAACTCCTTCAAAATCTTACTTAGGTTAAACATTATGACATAATGCTTTATCAAACATATCTATCCTCCATAGATACATCCATCTCCATGGACATTTGACGTTTCAAACTAACTTCACAAGTTATACGTTGGTTCCTGACTCATTTACAACATTTATGAAATCTCCATTTCACTCAAACAAGATGTTGTAAACTCCCACTCAAATATACACCATACACATATTAAATTGTGAAACCACTTTGGCTCCCACTCAGAAATATGTTATCTCTATATTTGACCATGATTTAACTAGCTCCCACTCAAACATATGTCTCCACATATTTTGATCTTGGAAAATAGTTTCTGCTCTAACTTAATATATGTCACCACATATGTTAATTAGATCACACTCGTGTAATTTCTCGATATTTTGGACACCTCCAAAATTCTTAATTAACTATTAATATCGAGAACTCTTTATACGAAACACTAGTACTCTACTAGCTTTAAGTTTTATTTATTCTCTACAAAACACCTTTTGAGGAATAAATATGTGAAACATCACTTTCACAAAATCAAGCAACAATTACTTTGTGATTTAAACTTAACATCGAATGACTCTTAGTCACTTTCGTATTTAAGGTTTCTATTTCTTCTTTGTAGTTTCGTAGGTATGTCTTGTTTCTCAAACATGACAAGTAAATCATGAATACTCCCTCCGATCCATAAAAAGTGTCGCCCACTTATTATAAAGTTTGTACTAACTTAGTACAAAATGAGCGACACTTTTTATGGATCGGAGGGAGTATTATTTTGTAACCTGACAAAACTTTATATTCTTGAATCCTACTTTTCTTTAGACAAGCTAAACCGAAATTCAATGATCACCATCATCAATTCCTTTATGTGTCAAGTTTTAACCAACATAGCACTTTACATATGTGCCACTTGATACATAAACAAGCAAGGTTTTAGCTTTTCCATTCCATCAATTCTTTTATCAATGAAACCTTTTCACGATAAATCCACTAAAACATTTAACACAATCAACAATTGATTTGTCCCTTTTAGTCTCTCATTGTGGAATCTCTATTCATAGTCATACTTATGAATATACTACAAACTTTATTTGCAATAGTTTCTAATTATCTCATAATTAATGAAACCACTGTTTCACATAACTCATATGCGAAATGCAAATCATTAAATAGATCCTTATTTCTAAACAGAGTGTTTATCAAATAAATCTAAATGCTATTATCAAACCCCCGAAATAAAACCCTTCTTTGAGACCACACAATATCAAATAGTGTGTGATTACAATATCTTAGGACATATCAAACTCCTTTGAAATATTCTAAACATTGTAATTTGTGATAACACTTGTCACAAGTCCACATACTAACATATAACTCAAATATTTTGTCTCTTTTGATCAAATCATAAAGACTCAATTTTCTTGTTAACTTAATATCCTAAACTCCAGAAATTTATTTGATCTCATCAAATATCATAACTCGAATAAATACACCTATTTAATCATTTATGATGGAGTACACAAAATAATGACATCTAACATTTGCTGAAAATACAACCAACACTTGTGTTTATTTTCGGCAATTCATGGCACTCTTCCAAAGGGTGGCATTTTAGTCATACTCCTTACAATAAGGCGCATTGATAAAACATCAAAATGTTTATTCAATATTCAGCACGACTAAAACAATTGTCATTATTAAGTTTTGGATATTTTAGTATGTCTCTTATTTTATAAATGTTCAACCAATTTATCATCTAGTTTATAATAAGAATAATACACTTATAATCGAAACTTGTGATTTCCAAAAAGGATCACTCATGAAAATAGAACAACCATTGTCTTTGACATGAATAACCGTCTCACATGAGCAAGACACACTAATTAAAATCACACTTAATTCGATTACAAAACTTATTCAAATCCTCTAATCCAAATGATAAATGTAGAGACAGATCGTTGCCAGCATCAACTCCTTGATTGCCGCCATTCCGCAACGTCTTCCCATATCCTTTATGCAAATCTCAAGCAGCAGGTTCTGTTTTCATAAAACAGAATGAGTATCAAATACTTATCGAAACCGCCACAATTGCAATTTGGACTTAAACACTTATAACTTGTATATCAAAATATACTTTCTGCATTGCCAACTTCTCTTGCTATGGGTTCCACATTGACATGACGCAGCCGAGACACAAACTCACAGAAAGTGATCAAATCCCTTCCCATGACCTAGTCTCCGACACAATTCTTGAAGCTGGGGAGAAGCTAGCGTATCACCCCACTATCGCGAAACCGTCATTCATCTCGTGGTTCCAAACAAGCACTAGACGATGATGTATCTTATGCATTATCCTCAGGTGTTGTTCCAAGCAAGTGTTCTCTTCCATCTTGAGTGAAAGAAAACCGTTTAGACATTCGAACCTTGCAATTCTAACTTGCGCTGAAAAACTATTTTTCAACTCACCAACAATCTCCATTGCAGTCAAGTTCTTGAATTGTCTACCTAGGTCAGAATTCATGAAGGTGCACATCATCCACTTGACTTTCAAGTAGGTGGTTCAAAACCACTCCATGTACTCTTCATTGCTTGCAGAAATATTTGGGTTTATCTCCTATTGGTTCTTCTAGCACGTAGAGCTGAGCATGGGTGTTTAGGACTTCTTTCAGGACGCAGGTACTACTCAACAAATTTGACCCATCGAGACGCAGTTTTTCAGCAACGAACTGACTACCGTAGTCGACCATGATCTACAAGGATTTTTGCAAAGACATCTGGACTTTTGTTTATGATAATTTTAGTTCATCTCAATGAACTCCCACTAAACTCAACATCTCTCTGGTTGTTTAGTGACACACGATCCAAATCCACTACACCACAACCGATCATCACGTGAGGTGATGTAGCTTCAATGGTGAACATCGCCATGTTGATCATATCATCCATATGACTCGTGTTTAACCTTTCGGTTCTTGTGTTCCGAGGCCATGTCTGTACATGCTAGGCTCGTCAAGGAAACCGTAGTATTTTCGCGTGTGTAAATCTGGCTTACACCCGTTGTATGTGAACGTTGAATCTATCACACCCGATCATCACGTGGTGTCTCAAAACGACGAACTTTCGCAACGGTGCATACTAGGGAAGAACACTTCTTGATATTAACGTGAGAGATCACCTTATCATGCTACCGTCGCGATCACATCTAAGCATAACAATAAGGTGCATAAAAGGATTAACATCACATGCAATTCATAATTGTGATATGATATGGCCTTTCTTCTTGTGCCTTTGATCTCCATCTCCAAAGCACCGGCATGATCTCCATCACCGACATGATCTCCATCATCGTGGCGCCATCACCATGGTTGTCCACCAACTATTGCAACTACAACTAATGCTACTCTTAGCAATAAAGTAAAGCAATTACATGGTGATTCAATGACACGCAGGTCACATAAAATAAAAGACAACCATATGGCTCCTGCCGGTTGCCGTACTCATCGACATGCAAGTCGTGAAAGATTACAAACATGATCATTGCATACATTATCACAAATCACATATTGGCCATACCACATCACATGACCCCCTCTGCAAAAACAAGTTAGACGTCCTCTACTTTGTTTATGCAATTTTTACGTGGCTTGGGTCAACGAGATAGAACCGTTCTAATCTACGCAAAACCACAACGGTGATATAGTAGTTGCTTATTTACTCATCCTTTTGAAAGGCCTTCCATTGAAAATTGCATCTTCACTAAAGCAAGAGAAACAGACACCCGCCAGCCACTTATGCAAAACAAGTTGCATGTCAGTCGTGGAACCGGTCTCTCGTGCGTGGACGAGTAAGGTTGGTCCGGGCCGCTTCATCTCACAATACCGCAAAGACGCAAAGTGCACGCGAGAAGGTAGCAACATAAAATATCAACGCCCACAACACTTGTGTTCTAATCGCACCAACATCTACGAATAGATCTAGGCTCTGATACCACTGAAGGGGTCGCAGCATAGAAAACAAAAAATTTTCCTACGCAGCAAGCGGAATAAACCCCAAGGATCTAGACCTACTAGATGGAGGTAGCGAAGATGAGATCCAATCTCTTACCCTTGAAGATCAACAAACGCGTTTTGTCGGTGCAGGGGTTGGCTAGTCGATCCCCGCAACTAGACTCATCTAGTCGCGAGGAGATGTATTTCCTCGAAGTCCAATCCGACGAGGCGCCACAAGGGGGCAGCACCTCCGCGGTATCCACACGTACGGCTCGATGTAGATCTCCTCCTTCTTGATCCCGCAAGCAAGGTGGAGATGGCTAGATGGATCTCGGCACCACGACGGTTGTGGTGGCGTTGATGGTGTAGTCCTCCGTCCGACAGGGCTTCGCCAAGCCATGTGAGAGGGAGAGGGAGAGAACAAGGCGCAGCAGCCCTAGGGCTTAGGGGAGGTGCGGCTTGGGAGGAGGTGCAGCAGCAGCCCTACATCTAGGGGTGGTGCAGCAGCCATGGTGGTGGAGACGGCGGCAGCCCTCCGGGGAGAGAGGTGGCGCCATGGGAGAGGTGGAGGAGGCGGCGGCTAGGGCAAGGGAAGGGTGCGGCTTGGGCAAGCCTTTCTTGGGGCGCAGCCCTCCCCTCCCCTCCTTTTATATGGGGCGGCTAGGGTTTGGGGAGGGCTGGCCGGCCCCCCCTTTTCCTTGGCCCCCAAGTTGGGCGCCTCCCCTTGGGCTTCTTTGGCCGGTTTGGCCCATATGGGCCCTTGTGTGGTGCGGCTGGCCCAAGTGGCCAGCAGCACCCCTTTGGTCCATGTGGGCCCCATATCTTATGTGGGTCCCACTTCTAGACTCCTCTAGAACTTTCTAGAACCTTCCGGTACCCTACCGAAATATTCCGGAACTTTTCCGATACCTCCGGAAACCACTTTCCTTATATGAATCTTATTCTCCGGACCATTCCGGAACTCCTCGTGATGTCCGGGATCCTATCCGAGACTCCGAATCACCATTCGTTCATTCCATCAATTATCTCATCGCTAACCCTAGCTACATCGGAGCGTTAAGTGTGTGACCCTACGGGTTCGAGAACATGCAGACATGATCATATCAATAATCAATAGCGGGACCGGGATGCCCATATTGACTCCCACATATTCAACGAAGTTCTTTATCGATTGAACCACGATGCCGGAGATTCTTAATCTCATATACGATTCCCTTTGTCTCACCGATATTTAATTTGCCCGAGATATGATCGTCGATATCTCCATATCTAGTTTAATCTCGTTACCTGGCAAATTCTCTTTACTCGTCCATAATATAGGATCTCCGTGATTAACACTTAATCACATGGTTGCAACCTTTCTTGATGCTATATTACCGAGAGGGCCCAGAGATATCTTTTCCGCCACAAGGAAGGACAAATCCCAGTCTTGATTCATGTCACCCAACAAATACCATCGGAGATACCTGAAAGCCACCTTTATAATCACCCAGTTACGAAGTGACGTTTGATGTCCACAAAGCATTCCTCCGGTAAACGGGAGTGACATAATCTCATGGTCTAAGGAAACTATACTTGGCATACTAAAAGCGTTGGCAATGAAAACTGTGTGACACGATCAATTGCAACTCTTTATTATTTGGGTCTTGTCCATCACATCATTACTCCTAATGATATGACTCCGTTATCAAGTGACTATAACAAGTCCATGGTTAGGAAACTCTAACCATCTCTTGACTAACGAACTAGTCCGATAGAGGCTTACTAGGGACACATGTTTGTTTATATTCCACACATGTATTATGTTTCCAATTAATACAATTATAGCATGGATAATAAACTATTATCATAAACATGAATATGCTAATAAACCATTTTATTATTGCCTCTAGGGCATATTCCCAACAGTAACTTCATGATTCGATCTCGGGTTTACATGTCCTCCCAAGTCTCCCTCACTCCATTACCTTACCGGTGATCACCTTACATGCATTCCCCAACATATGCGTGCACTCATACATTGTACATCAAGACAATCATAAAAGATAACAAAACTTGTATGCAACCAATCAACGAACTATTTCACTAATGCCATGAACAAATCACTTCTCAAACATAGATGGAGAGACACAATAGATCAAGGGAAAAGTATATTGCATCATACATCATGTTTGCCAAGAGTTTACAGTGGAGAGATGAGATGATCTTGCTGTAGAAGTTGATGATGAACACGCCGGAGGGGGGTGGAGCCCTCCGGAGGTGGATTCCGACGGCGTTTCCCCCCTCCGATCTTCTCCGGCGGCAGCCTTCTGTCTCTCTGTTTCTGGTTTTGTGTTTCTCCACCGCCTCCTTGCGAAACTCCTCGGGGGGCTCTTTATATAGGAGTTTTTAGGTCACGAGGAAGCTTCGGGAAGAAGGATCGACGCAAACGGAGCCACGAGGCCCAAAAGAGGTGGGCCCACGCGGCCAGGTACAGGGGCCGCGTGGGGCACCCTCTTTTGGCCCTCCGACCTCCGTTTGCTTGCTTCCTTCGCTCCGAGGTCTTCCTCCTTCCAAAAAAATGATCCCCGTAAATTTGCAGCTCATTATGACGTCGTTAAGGCCCTGAAATAAATAAGGAAAGAAATAGGGTTTTTCTACCTGCGCAGGATTAATTCCATAAATAGGGGAAATCATTATTAATTACCAAAAGTCATTAAATAACAGTAATATACCCCTTATATGATGCAAATATGAATGGAATACAAGTGTTATAGTGCAAAGTTCATGTATGCATTTTACATGCATCAGCAATACAATCTTAAATGTTAAGAATGTTAGCGTAGGACATTCCATTGCGGTAAATAGGTGGTGCATTTATGAGATATAGAACTCTGGGTTGACTGAATGATTGGGAAAATATGTAGTTCTTGTATGGAAGTTTGCTTTGTGTTTTTCTTCTGATATTTGATTACTAATTTAGCGTGTACTAATGTTTCAACACGAGTTTCTAAGTTATTCTTCTTCTTCTTGATCAAGTGTGCAACTTTGACAGATGCACATACGACTAGAAAAAAGTTTTGAGAACAATTTTTGGATAATAATAGAAAAAAGGTTTATAGAACTGTCATGTCTTCTTCTATATGTGGTAGTGGAATCGATATCAGTGATATTTTTCAGTAATAGTACAAAACATGTAGTTTAAGTTGTTATCAATGTCGCAATGACATCTCTTAAGCATGTTTCATGTGTTGAATTTATTAATGATGGCCGAACCTTTGATTTGGTGATGGTCTCCAGCTCAATGTGTCACAGTCGATGGCGGTATAGGAAATCTCTTATGTGACTACGAAGTTTCGATCCAAGTTGTGGTACAGGATGCCACTCCACTTTGAGATTGGGGTCAATTCCACCTAATGGATTCTACACATGACGCCTCCTTTGTGGGTTCGAATCATTTTTGGGTATTTATTGAGCAAGGGTGGCACATTAGTGGATGGGGATGAGGCGGCTTGGTACATCATTGATGGCGTAATGGACGGACCACGGTGCCTGTACTCGTTGGTGTTCACCCCAAGTGAAGGTGTAGGATGCAGCGAGTGGCAAATTTCCCGCAGTGAAGAACCAATGTTTAATCGAACTAGTAGGACTTTGAATAAACATGGTATCCAACAAAAATCTCTGGTGCTTGATTGTCGTCGAATGCGGACCTGCACACACTCAAACAATTACTTTGCCCTAACGACTGGAAGGTTGTCAATCTTCCTAGTTTGCTGAAAACAAAGCGGTTAAATCTTATCATGGAAAAAGGAAATTTATGAGAATGGACCAGCGAGCAAGCGATGGTGAAAAGCAATTAAAAGTGGTTATAATTAATGGAAGAAAAATGGTCCGAGGGCCACGGGTTCACTAGTGGTGTCTCTTCATAAGATAAAATATTCATATGACAGGTAAACAAATTACAGCTAGGCAATTGAGAAAATTGTGACACAAACATAATCTAGCTATGACAAAGAGTTCATGGTAATATTCATGTAGGCATCACGTCAATCACACAGAGACCACTATCCAACTGCATCTTTGTCTAAATAATCCACCTAGGGATCGCTATCCAGCATGTCACTCATCGGTATTAAGTTGCAAGTAACAGATAATCGCATTTAAGCAGGATACATGATGTAAGAAATATTTATAATCATAAAGACATAAACACCGCTGTTTACCCCTAGTAACAACAACAGACCCTCGTCCTTACACGTTTTTGTCACACGAGCGTAGGCACAAAAGGGGGCATGAATCTGCCATCTAGCATAAATACTCTCTCTTGGAGATATAAGCAATCACTTGGCCAAATTAACTACGCACATTGAGAGCATGCAAGAACATAAATTAACATATAAGAACCGTGCACAATCTGAACATAACTTGACAATTCATCGGATCCCAGCAAACACATCATATAGCAATACAATAGTCGATCTTGATCATGTTAGGCGGCTCACAAGATCATAAGCATGAAAGCACAAGGGAGATAGACTACCATCTAGCAACTTCCATGGACTCGTAGTCCAAGGTGGAACTACTCACACATCATCCCGGTGGAAGGCATGGCGATGAAGAGCCTTCCGGGATCGATCTCCCCTTCGGCAGGGTGCCGGGATCAGCTTCAGAACCCTCCCGAATTAGGGTTTGAGATAGCAGTGGCTTCGGGGCTGGTTTCGTGGAAAATAATGTCCGCCTCGACGTTTTTAGTGTTAATGTGATTTTATAAGTGTCGGAGGGGACCGAGGGGACCCGCCATGAGCAGGGGCGGGTTGGAACCGTAGGCCCACCACTGGACGTGACTGGACCCCGCCCTGGCCTCCAGGTGGCCCCTCTGGTCGTCCTCCAGACTTGGTCTTCGTCTTGGCGTATAAAAAATCTCCGTAAATTATCGTCCAATTCCGAAGAGTTTTTTAGAAGAGAATTTTCTGAAATACAAAACAACAGAAAATAGGGAACTGGCACTGGGCATCTTCTCAATAGGTTAGTCCAATAAAATGCCACAAAATAATATAATAAGATAGTAGAAACACATGACAATGATATAAAAAAGCATGGAACAATAAAAAATTATCGATACGTTGACACGTATCAGTCATCTAGTTCTAGTTGGTTCTCCAAGGGCATCCGGTTATTTAGGAGTCATTGAACGGACAAGTAATGATTGTAGAAGAGACAACGTCGAGTTTGCTCACTTAAGTGTGAACACTCTATTATGATTTGATAATCTTGACGCATTGTTGTGTCATTCCCTTGCTTAAAATTGTGGCCCGACTATCCTCTTTGGGGATCAAAATATTGAGGTCGGCCTACAGTTGGACTTTTCATCATCGACGCACGTACGAAGATTCCTTCTTGATGTTTATTATTGTGTATTTTCTCTGTGTTTCTATATTTTTCAAAGGCTTAGTGCTATCCTTGTGTAGGTACTATCACGTGACATCGGATTTGCTTCCTTTTTTTGTTACGTTGTTATTGGTTTGCCTATATGTGTTTACAATATTTTCTACAACTTGGCAATTTGAATAATTATTAGATGTCATCGGAGTTAGGCGGACTATGCATCTCAATCATTAATGGATGTGAATCCTGGTACCGATGACTAACACGTAGGTCTTAGGATGTTACTCATTTGGTCAAGGTCATCTATAAATGAATGTGCACCTCCAAAATACTAAGGCGGTGGGTCATGTCTTGAGATTGACGAAGTCACCCCAGACGACAGGCTATGAGAACCTCCAAAATACTGAGCCGGCGGGTCTGGTCTTAAGATTGAAGTAGTCACCCGGACGACTGGTATCGATGGAAAGTGTTTTGTGTGATCTCTAAATTATAATTCATCATGTTCCAGCAAACACAACAATACCAACCATTACATCAGATGGATCTCGATAATGTTAGGAACCTCGCGAGACTCTTGCATTGAAGAATGAGGAGGAGAGATAACCATTTAGCTACTGCTATGGACACGTAGTCCAAGATGGGACTACTGATGCATCATCAGGGATGCAGTAAGGTTGGTGTGGATGCCTCTGGCGTCGATTCGCCCTCCTGCATAGTGCTAGAACAAGGCTCCGGATGGGTTTCCGCGATAGTGGCGGCTTGATATCTAAATTGGGGAATAATGGTCGTCCAGGGTATTTTCGCGTCAGGGTGAATAAATAGGCGAAGGGGTGTCAAGAGGCGGCGCTCGAGGTGGACATGTGGGTGGGGCCTGCCAGGGCCACAACCCCATGCCGAGTGGCCCCTCGTGGGTCGCCTCCTCACGCCCTTCTAGCTCCTGTGTCCACCTGATGAGTTAGGCATTGTGTCATTATGTGGGATTTTTCTAATGATTTTTTCTTAAGTTTTTTTCTGAACTCAAAAACAGCAGAAAACATCTACCGTCACTTGGCACTGGGTTAATAGGTTAGTTCCGGAAAATATTGCAATTGATGGAGCACATGCGTAGGTATCATCCAGGTTATCCCACCATTTCCCTAACAAATAAATGGACATCACGATTAAAGACAACCCATGAAGTAGTTTATTGCATTTAAAATTCAATGACGACAAGATACATATTATACATAAAACAGTCTAAATATGGATCTCTAGATAACTTGACAACACTAAGTTGCATATTACACATAAAACATTATAAAATTAAACTTGCACTCGTAAGTTGTATATTATACATAAAACATACTAAATATCTCTAGCATCACTATCTGCAGCACTTCTGAGTTTCCTCCTACGCATCTATCCCGTGCTCTAGCTCGTCCCACCAGTTGTCAGTGCCAGCGTCGTGTGTGTTGAATATAAATATATTGCATGGCCCTTTCCATCAGTTCGGACTTTAGGTCTAGATGACTAGTGCAACAATTCTATATGGTATCAGAGCAAAGAGGTCTCGAGGCCAAGATCCTGCTCATGCAGTATTAAAGAAAAAGAAAAAAATCATGTGGCCTGCATCGATCCCACGCTAAGGACTAAAATAACCTAGACGTGAGGGGAGCATTGAATATAAATATATTGCATACCCTTTCCATCAGTTTGGACTTTTGGTCTAGATGGCTAGTACAACAATTCTATAGTGTGAATGGCCTGCGCCATCGGAAGAAGCCACGTTGTGTGAAGGTCCCGCGTCGTGGAACTCCAACACCATCCGGTTGTTCTCCAACACATCTGGTTGCTCCGTGAAATGCCTCACCAAGGGTCGAATAGTTGCAACTTGGCCTGGGCGAGCTCCATCACTACGGCCAGCAACATCCATGTTCTGCAAGGCAGCTCCACCGGTCATCGATATCGACTTGGTCAGCAACATCCAAGTCCTCAAGGCCGGAGCTTGCCACCGGCTGCGTCACTCATCGACATCGAAGTTTCTCAAGTTTCACAAAACCGAAAGCTTGCCTAGGGTTTAGTTTAAATTTCATTATATATATTAAATGTATATTAAAGTTGAATGAAAAATCGCCGTTTATGTATGATTTAAATCGGAAAAAAACGAAATGAAACAAAAACAAAAATCAAATTATGTGGCGCTGCAGTGGACAAATCACGGGCATCCTCATATCATAGCCCAAACAAGTGGATACAAACAGGCCGAATAAAAAGAGTACTCTGTATTTCTTTTTACCGGCCCAACATTTCAACCTCACCGGCTCGCCCTAGCACACACTGTCTATCTGCTGCTGCCGATGAGCTGCCTTCCGTCGACAGCAACTGCATGTACTGCGCTCATGATCCTGAGCTATTGCGAGTCCGCGACAACAACGTCGTCTACAGGTATGACCTCAGTGACAACAAAACAGAGGATATCCCGAACAGCCGTCCTTTCAGTCTTGCTCAGACGCTCCTTCACTACTGTGTGTACGGTGCACTTGATGACATACCTTCTCAACTTAAAGTGTGCGGCAAATTGCTTCCGAGCTGTGGGATGAGTGACTCGTTGGATTTCTAGCTAATTATGCTCTTAGTTACATGTTCTGCTGCGTGCACCTCTAAGATTCGTACTTCCATGTTTCCAGTTGTGGGATGAGTGATGCTCGTTGGAAAATGCCGGCTTTCTTATGAACTCTACCTATGAAGTGAATGTAGTGTATGCATTATCTTTAATGAAGAATTATCTTCATGATGAATATATTATTCTATGGCCTTCCCCTGTTGTTTTGCACGAGTCCTGCTGCGACCTCTAAGATTCTTCTGTGCATTTGAGCCATGGTAGAGATATATCTGTTACTCTGCAGAGTAACAACAGGGGAAGGCCATAGAATAATATATTCATCAATAGTTTGATTCTTTTCCAATCTACTACGCAACAGATCAATAGTTTGATGCTTTTCCAATCTACTACGCAACTCATACCAATTAGTCATATTCAAAACATGATCCACACTTGTCTCGTGCTCTTTTAGTCTTTTGCTAAGATGTGTCCAATCATTACAACCTTCATTTGCCAACTGACCTTTTCGATGACCTTTTGTAAATAATTTACAACCAAAACAGAAGACTCGATCGAGATCCTTAGAATAGACAAGCCAATCTCTATCACAATGCTCCCCATTTGACATCAATCTGATATAGAATAGTGCAGAAAACCTTCTACGATTTGTATCTTTAGGACCTTTCTTGATTGACAAGTCTCTTTTTGGACCCTTTTGTGCTAAAATATCAACCTGTTTAGGCTTAAGAGAATCCCAACATCTTGGATCAAATATATCAGTCTGAAAAGAATCATCATCATCCGCAACGGGTGAACTATTCAAATTATCAGCAATATGATCTTCCTCTACCTCGATATTATCTGTGTTCTGCTCATCTATTGGAATAATTGCAAGTGGTAGTGAGGAAGGATCAACTGATTGATTACCGGATGAGCCTTGCGATGGTTGTTTCCTAATAAATTTGTCCATGGCACCTTTCTGAGATTTAACCAATTCTTCTTGTTTCTCTTTTCTCTTACGCTTCTGTGCACCCGATTCTTGTTTCCCCATGATGATCAAGGAAACAAGAACAGAAAACTGATCCTCAAATTCCTGCGGAAAGTTAATTAGTACGTGATCAATAACTCTTATTTATAGAGTTAACCTTGATGATCGTTGTTGAAAGTTAATGGACGACTCACCGGGCAGCAGCGATGAGCGATCTGTTTTGGCGTACAGAAGTAGGCTGAAGAGATTGTTGCCGGCGCTGCAAACACGGTAATCACTAAAAAAAGGGAACCCTTCGCGAAGGGAACTTTTCCTCCGCTGTCCTCACGCCAAGTGGCGCCTTCTCCTTTGTTCTTTTGTTTGAATATTCGCCACGTGTCGCAACAGGAGTTAAAGTGGGGAGGAAGAGAGAGAAAAGGAAGGGTACGGGTGGGAGGGAGTTTCTCTTTTATTTTCTTGAACCGAAGTTTAAAAACGAAATATCTTGAGAACCGCTTATTCAAATTACGAACCGTTTTCATTTTTGAACTCCTCGCGTCGAGATCTTCAAAACTAGATCCCATGTCGATAGGTTTTGACGAACTTTTTTTTTGTACATCCAAAAGCTGAATAGCTGTACATCCGGTTTGAACATAGCTGTACTTCGCGTTTGAACTTACTTGTACATCCGCTGTCAACGTGTTTTGCACTCCGTTTTCTATGTACATGTACTCGGTGGGAGGGTAGTTTTTCCTTTTATTTTTTGAACCGAAGTTTAAAAACGAAATATCTTGAGAACCGGTTATCCAAATTACGAACCGTTTTCACTTTTGAATTCCTCGCGTCGAGATCTTCAAAACTAGATCATATGTCGATAGGTTTTGACGAACTTTTTTTTTGTACATCCAAAAGGTGAATAGCTGTACATTCGGTTTGAACATAGCTGTACTTCGGGTTTGAACTTACTTGTACATCCGCTGTCAACGTACTTTGTACTCCGTTTTCTCTGTACTTGTACACTCTATTTGCATTAATCTGTACATCCGAATGGCTACATTCTGTACTTTCTGTTCTATATACTCTGTACTTTCCGATGTGCGCGCGAATGTACAACGATGTGCGCGCGGATGTACAACGATGTCCGCGCGGATGTACACCCGTGTGCGCGCGGATGTACAGGGAGCTGGGGTGGGGAAATTCGTTTTTGCTTCCTTCACTTCGTGTTCAAATTCGATTTTGCTTTCTACATGCGGGACAAGTGTGCTTCCGCCACGTGGCACGATTAGGAGCTAATAAAGTTCTCTTTGCAAAGGGAACCCTTTTATAGTTGTACCCTGCAAACACCGGATCCCCGATCAATTTTATTGGAGGCCTCTTGGATCACCGAGTTCGATTCGTTCTGGTTTTTGGAGTCTGACGCGACGACGGCCAGGAAACGAATCGAACTCCCGAATCCTAATTAGCGCAGCGCCGCAGCCTCTTCGTATTTGGTTCGAGTTGTTTGACGACGACCGATCGGACAGCACTACAGGCTCACGTTCACATGCTGCAAGCCTGCAACCAATGAATCGATCAAAGCCCTGCCGGCCTGCCCACGATCGCCGCACAGCAGCACGGCCGGAAAACGGCCCAGCACGCAGTACAGCCCAACTAGGGAATACAGATATACATATACCTATATAAAATTTTGTGCCCCCAAAATTCATGTGCCCTGTGCGGCCGCACATGTTGCCGCCCCATGTGCCCGGGCCTGATCAAACCTATTCATCTTCTTTTAAGAATGTACTGACTGAAGAAATGGGCTTACTGTATTAGTCTTTCTTGAATGGCTGATTGTTTCCATGAACCTGTAATCCTGTTTTATTTGACGCAATCAACTTTAAGCTTAAAATGATTTGAATGTTCTTGCCATTATTTTTTGGAACTAAGATAGCTCATGACAACAATTTTTTCTCTAGAATGTGCATAGCATTCGTATCATATACTAGAGAAGGAGTGGCAAAGAGTGCCCACTTACAGACTTCCCAGCAAAGCACGGCAACAGGACACCTTAGTCGTTTATGAATGTTCTCACTTAAAAAGTGAACTTACTTTATGAATTATCTTAAATGAAGAATTACTTGCATGAACTTGTAACCATTTTCATTTGATGTAATCTCTAATTTCCTATGATTTAGATTGTCATCATATTGTTAAAACAATAAACAGTTATAAACCTCTAAGGAAGGTAAAATAGAGTAATACAGTCGAAATGAACACGGTTCCATTGGTCATCTTTATGACTATAAGGTCCCTGTACAGGTTCTATTGCTAGCATAGAGAGAATCACACTAGGTTGGTCTTTTAAATTCTCTAAGATGGTCTCATCTAACTTTATTAGGCAGAAGAACTAGGTTTAAATCTTATTTATGTGTTGCCAGTACAATGAAAACAGGACCCAGCAACTAGTTTCAAATATTAATGTAAGCTGATGGTTTCTTGGGCTCTAGCTCTTCTCAGGCAACCTGAATACAAGGTACTGAAATTCAGCTATTTACCTCACCAATTAGCATATGTATACCAGATGCTTCTTTTTGGACTTAGCGTTGCTCAGTTCAGCCATTATTCTTTTGGTGTACATGTTTCACTCAAACAAGCATGCAATATTTCAGTGAACAAACTAGTGCTTGTGTGGCTGCTTTTGCATATAAGATAAAATTATGTGCCCACCAGCTGATGGTGTACAGTATGGGCAAAGTACTAAATGTTTAACACCTGACGGTTTTACTGAATGCAAACTTGGTGGTGCATAGGATGTGTATATTGAAAATATAGCCTCACATTATTAGTGGTTAGCTGTAAGGTTATGAAACTGCAGAGCAAGACTCCCCTTATGCGTATCCTAAACTTGAAGCTCTCGTCTCTCTTACTGAGATTTACAAACTGCACTTGATGTTAACGAAACACTTCTATCTGATTTTGACATCAACATGAAACTTTGCTAATACGATCTGGGCTCTATGTGTGTGTACTTTTATGCTTACATACACAACCGTAAATCATGCCACCATGTTTTCCAAACATACTCAAATAGCTTATTTTTTTCTAATCATGCATCAGATTCACACAAGCAAGGAATCTATCTATTGTATAGAAACCAACGATTGGTGACCTCAAATACTTTTTTTTTTACAGGAACGCATGCATTCCATTAAAGCACAGCACCATCGCTGGCAACAAGACTGATTACATCACTCGGGAAATCAGACAGACATAAGTGGTGTTCGGTCTGTCGATCCCATTTACCCATCGCTGCTAACAAATCAGCAGGTTTGTTACATGCCCTAGGGCAGAAGGAAACATTGTAATCTATGAACTCAGTTAACAGGTGATATTTGATATCAAGGAAGAGATTACCGAACTTCGACAGATCATGGGAGACCGACAGTAGAGCATGTTTCAAAGTCTGGGAGTCTGTCTCAATCACAATGCGCCCAATGCCTAACTGATCAGCAATCTTAATACCATGTTGTAAGGCAATTGTCAAATACTGAACTTACCTTCGCTTGTGCCTTGTGGCCCTCTTTGCTCTGTTTCGCGACTGGTCATGTGTTCACTTTCCGGGGCTTGCTATTAGTATTGTGCGGTTATGTGCAGTCTGACCGTTTGCAAGCTGTACATCACGTTTGTACTAAACTAGCTATCCGTCCGCAACAGTTAAAAGCGATCGGTGGGAGTATTTTAAACATGATTTAAAATATCTAAAAATTCCAAAACAAAATTTTACGCTTATATCTCATTGCGGAAAAAATGGATTCTTATTTTGCCTCCAAAAAATGCAAATTTCGGTGTTGAAAAAATCTTTTTCATGAGACATTCTTGTATTTTTTATACAGACCAAAAAAAAGTCATTTTTTCTACAAAATTTTCGGCGCACACATAGAACATGGATATGTAAGTTTGCATTTTTTAGCATTTAGAAATATGTTATCTGAAAACGGGACAAAAGCCTATATTCATTGATGCATGTAAAATGCATACATGAACTTTGTATTTTATTGTCACATATTCAAATATATTTGCATCATAATAGCAATTATTACCAATGTTTTAATGATTTTGGAAATTTTCTAAACAATCCCCTCTCTTTTGGTTTTAACCCTGTCTCATACAAAAACCTTCTGTTAGGCGAGCGGCAAGCATGGCACTTGTAAGTGTTACTAGTAGCGGCGGGGGACACGCCACTGGTAAGGGATTCCACGCCACTGTTGAATACGCCGCCGCACGGGAAGCTATTTCAATCTAATTAAACCACGATCAATCTAAACAACACCAACAAATTATCGCCATACAGGCCATCTCTGACATCAACCGGACACCGGCATCGCCTCGTTCCACGCGAATGTGCGCGATCTCATGATGCGAAGAAAGATGAACATGCACACAATCAGGACCAACGAGGAGCTATTCTGGTTGGCAGTACCAGTGCGTACGATAGGAGCTCTCCCCGACATCGCGTAGTGCCTTGGTTCATGTTTAGCAAGGCAGTCTGTATTATTCAGATTGCATCTTAATTGTTGCTTCTTCGTCGATTACCTGTAGGAATTAGACCTTCGTGGTCAGGTTGATGGTGCTACGACGTTGTGAATAACATCCTAGAGTTGGTGTACGATTGGTAAGGCGCAACGTCATGGCACGTTTATAGTCGGATCATCAACATCAACAGCTACCAAATCGATAGGTATATCTCACCGAAAGATCGGGCACCTTTGTTTCTATCACCGGTCGTAGGGACAACAGAAGTCGCGCGAGACTGATAGGAAGTTGGTCCAAGGTCCAAGCCCATCGCAATGAACAAAAAAAGCTAATATAAGACGGTAAAATCCTGCAGCAATTAAATGGGCGGCCTCCTAGCCGCAACCTACGAGAAAAACACGGTGACCGATGTCGCGCGGTAGGGCCGAGAGTGAATGGGACCAAGTTTGGTGAGCCGCGACGAGGGAAAAAGCATGTGCGGAGTGATTGCGAAAATCATTGTTCGTAGAGCCTCGAAAGGTCCGGGGCGAACGGATGGGTTAGATGTGTCCTGAGGAGCATATTGGACGGCCCCAAACCTCTAAATTTTGAGGGGGCGGCTAGAGGGTTCACCGTTTATAATTTTTCGATGTGTTGCAATTCCAATCTTCTCCTTTTTTTTTTGCCTTTTTTCGCGGGGTTGCAAACAAAATCGGTGTCCTTGTAGCTTCGAATTTCCCTTAAAAAAGGTCAGCTTCTATTTTTTTTGGACGAGCTCAGAAAGTTCCCCTGAAGGTAATAAAAAATCTGAGTAGAGCAAACTGAACACCAAACTACATGTAAACATCAAAACTAAACATGTGGCACACAATATCAAAATTAGTGCTAACAAAAATATTGCCGCCGACACGGCGACACCTCCATCCCCGCCCCGCGCCCCCGCCTCTCACTGTCGACATCGCCGTACCCATCCTTGGTCGGTCCCTGGAACTGAACATCGCACTCTGTTTTCTGCACCACGTTTTTAGATATAAATAAAGGGCCCCGCCCCGGTTCCATTTCATAGAAAAGAAATCATCATGTCTTACAACAGCATTACAGTACCGAGAACGATTAAGCATCGCCCCAGAAACTGGAAAGGAAAATACATCGAGATGGTTCTCTGAAGCTAGTGCTCAGAGAACATCAGGGCATCAAGGGAGGACTCAGAGAGCTTGCAGCATTGCTGAGGAGGGACCGTCGGCATCGTACGGAGGAGCTCCGCACCAACACCCACAGCCGCGCCGAGTCCCTAGAGGGAGCCTTGCCACCAGCTCCGGCAGCCCACGCGCGCCCCAGATGGACGACACCGAGAGCAGCACTGCTACCGGGGGTACGACCCAGCACCGTCGTCGAAGACCGCAGCCACGAGGACGACGGGCAATACCAGGTCTTGTCTCCAATGCGACGCTTTCAACAAAGAAATGACGTCGAGACGCCGTCATCGCCAATCCGGGAGGACGGATCATGGTTTTCACCCGGAGACAAACACCACGACGATGGGAGGGTGTCGGCGTTTCACAGCGACGCCTCCATGGAGGAAAACGACGCCCGAAGGCGCCGTCGTCGTCGGCACCAACACAAGTTGGGCAGGACCTTCGTCCGATAAGCCGCACACCCAAACCACCACCCGCAGCTGCAGAACTCACCGGAAGGTCGCCAGACTCGCCGGAGAGCCGCAGAAGATAGCCCATGCTGTCGATGGCGCCCACAACACCACACCAATCCTATACCCCGCGTACCGCGGGGCGTACGAAGCTCCGCGTACCCCCGGGTCGCGGGGATGGGCCGGCCCATTAACAATGAATCTGGTTGTTTTGTCTGTGTTTCATTTTCGTTTTTTTCTGTTTCTTTTTTCTTTCTTCTTTTTTCGGTTTTTTTGTTTCTTTTTTTTCGTTTTTCTTTTATTTTTTCGTTTTTCTGTTTATATTTTCGTTTTTCTTCTTTGCATTTTTCTTTTTTTAACATTTTTTTCTATTTTCTTTTTTGTCTTCTGTCTTTTTTAGTTTTATTTTTAAATAAATGTTTATGTTGTGGAAAAATTGAGTAGGTTTCTTTGTGAACGGAAATTATTTTTTTCTTTTTCTTTTCGTTTATTCTTTTTACGTTCTATTATGTTTTCCGTTTCTTTTTTTTGTTTTCCGTTTATTATTTATTTTTTGTTTTCCGTTCTATTATTTCTTTTTGTTTCTTTTTTTTCACTTTTTGAAAATCGTTCAAAAAAATTCCGCTCACAGACTTTTTCTGTTCGCCTTTTAAAATCGTTTAAAAAGTAATTTCCGTTCAAACAACTTTTTTCGTTCATTTTTTGAAAATCGTTCAAAAATAATTTCCGTTCACAGACTTTTTATGTTCACCTTTTAAAATCGTTAAAAATAATTTCTGTTCAAATACTTTTTTTGTTCACTTTTTTGAAAATCATTCAAAAATAATTTCCGTTCACAGACTTCTTCTGTTCGCCTTTTAAAATCGTTCAAAAATATTTCCGTTCAAATACCTATTTTTTGTTTACATTTTGAAAATCGTTCAAAAATAATTTCCGTTCACAGACTTCTTCTTTTCGCCTTTTAAAATTGTTCAAAAATATATTTCATTCATAGAATTTTTTATTTCACTTTTTTTTAAATCGTTCAAACATAATTTTCATTCGTAGACTGTTTCTGTTCACTTTTTGAAATTGTTTAAAAAAGTTTTTGTTCACCGGCGTTTTCTGTTCACCTTTAAAAATCGTTCATATTCATATCTTTAAAATGGTTCATAATCATATTTTAAATGAGGTAAGAATTTTTTTCAAATAAGATAAATGCTTTCTTGAAAATTCGTTCAAATAGCATAATGGTTCATGTTTTCAAAATCGTTCAAATGATACAAATGTTCTTATTAAAAAATCGTTTTAAACAATAAAAAAATCATATTTAAAAAAGTGTTCAAATACCATATAAAGTTTACATTATGAAATCATTCAAATAAATATAATATTATTTACATATAAATATTTCATTTTTTATTATCATTTGTTTGTTTTTTTATTCCACAATACAAATGCATTTTCTGGTTCCAATTTCGTTTTTTTATTTTTCAAATTTGAACGAAAACGGTCAGCGAAGCATGGGCCAGCATCCGATCGATCGATCCGCGCCAGGGTGCCGCGACGACCAGCAGCGAAGCATGGGCCAGCCCCATTAAGCATCGCCAAGCACAGGACGTACGCGGGGTAATCACTAAAAACAACACCAGCGCAGCGCGCCGAGTAGCCGAGTGCCGGAGACGGGCGCGGCCCGCGCCAGCCCAGATCGGGCCCGCGCGGCCCAGGAAACCCGCTCGGCGCCGGCAGCTCGCCATGGCTGCGCACCTCCACCTCAACCAGACGCGAAGAAGCTCCCCAAAGTTGCGCGCCCCCGGTGAAACCGCAACCATCGAGATCCGCCCCTGCTTGGCCAAGCCAACAAGAAAGGGCGGAATTAGATCGGCGCCGGCGGCGAGCTGGGTGTGTACGTGCCTTCTCTTTCTTGAGTTCTTTCCTGCGGGAATATGCATGCTCTGTTCTCCGATTTCAGTATTGAATCCGATTCCCCTGCGTGCAGATCCATATATACACATATGTAATTGCAAGATCCGAGTCGGGCGGCCCCTCGAGCAAAGCATAATATGAGTCCAGAGGAGCCTGAGTTTTCATCGTATCACATCAATCTCGGAGTAGGGCGGAAAAGCATAGACAACTCGTCCACAATCGATTACGCCGCTAGTATGGGAACTGCCATTGATAGCATAGTAGGAGAGGAGGTGGGGAAGAGTATGAATGTGGAGACGAAGAAGATGACGAAGAAGGTTTTCCGGTTCCCGCAAGAGCAGCTGGATTATTACCTTTCCTTCCAACCGAGACCTGTTTCGCGAAGACTGATTGAACGGGATCCTCTAGCCGCCGCTGAGAAGGAGAAACTGAGGCAGGCGATTCTCACCGAGCAGGAGAGGATGAGACGACAGTACGAGGCCAAAGGCTATGTCACGTACGTAGCTGAGGTCCCCGACGATGGTGCAAGGTACGAAGGAGAGTTCACCGACGACGAGGAGGAAGAGAAAGATGCAGCAGCACTAGGAAAGGAAACAGAGGTCATCGTCGACGACAAGAAAAAGGAAGATGCATCAGCACTAAAGCAAGCGGAGGTCATCATCGACGAGAAGAAAGAGGAAGATGCATCAGCTGTTAAGCTAACAGATTTCATCATCGATGAGAAGAAAGAGGATGATGCATCAGCTGTTAAGCTAACAGATGTCATCATCGACGAGAAGAAAGAGGAAGATGCACCAGCAGAAGCAGAGGTCACCGACAGTGCAGCTCCTTTGATTTATCCTCAAGGAAGAGGTAGAAGAAGATTCCGACCAGGTGTTGTCAAACAAGCAGGAGGCGGCGTTAAGAAAATAATAATGTAGAATTTTCAAGCTAGCAGCCCGGAAATAATACTGCACGGGCTCAACATTTATTCAGTATGAAAATTATTATGAGATAGAATAATTGGTAGTACGCTTCTGTTGCTTTGCGGTATCATATAGATAATAGTTTTATTGATTGTGCATATGAAAAAAATAGGACTACACTACTTGATTTATGTCCTAATTAGGGGAAGCAGAACAGTATCATCATTTTTATCCTAGGTAAAGATACAACATGCATGTATGATGTTAACTCGTAACACTCAAGATGAAGGTTTAATAGATGAAACCACAGGTTGGAAGGACATGTGCCTGTATCATCAAAACAATCTTTATTTGTGGTACTCTAGAATACAAACAAATCCTTTTATTAGGTATGAGAGAAGATATATCAAACAAACATTAATCAGTATATAGCCCTAGAGCCCAGGAAGCCATCACCTTAGATTAGTGTTTGAAACTAATTATTGTGTCCCTGTTTTCAGTGTACCCGCAAAACATACATAACATCTAACCAAGTTCTGCCTAAGAAAGTTAGATGGCACCATTTTAGAGAATTTAAAATATCAATTTAGTGATCTCTGTATGCTAGGTTGCTAACAATAGAACCTGTACAAGGGCTAATAGTCTTACGTGTCGCATATCTTCAATTAAGCACACTGGAACCAGTTAGACCAAGTTCAAATTTAGCCATCATGCTATCGCCTATCTGACCAAACCTTTGCAACTTAATTAATCTTACTACGGAATATATAGCTCCATGTTTTTCACTTAGCATCATTGTCGCAACTGTGTAGTGCTGAGTCAGGAAACTAGTACTCCACCAGGATCAAGGTATCGTATGCTTGTCTTTGAGCACTAGAACTACTACCAGAGCTTAATTATTTTGGTTATATGTTAGCAATCCTTTAGCAGATATATAGATCTAAGTAGCTATAGTGATCAGGTCACTACATGGGGCATGGATCTAGTTTAGCTGGACCAATTGAGCTACCCATGTGCGATAGTTCGTATATTTCCAGATAAAGCCAAGTAGAAACTAGAAACCAGCAACTCAAAGAAAGTGATATGCTGCTGAACATGTGAACTAAAATCTTTGCATGACCTGCAAATAAAATCTAAGGATCGTAAATAAGAAAATAATTGGATATCAACAACTTGTGAACATTTAATCTCCATGAACAATTAAAATTAACTACTCATCATGAGTTCACCACAAGAGTGTTAGGCACATCCTAAAAGTGTCTGCACAAATTGTTTGGCCAGCAGATGGCCTTTTACCGGGCCAACCAAATTAGGCAAATTGATTGTGCATATGGAAAAAACAGGACTACACTACTCAATTTATGCCCTAATTATGGGAAGCGGACAGTATCTTCATTTTGATCCTAGCTAAAGATATAACATGCATGTATTTTCTTAACTTGAACAACTGAAGATGGAGGTTTAATAGATTAACACACATGTTTTGGAAAAGAGAAGCTGGAGTGGAATGTCATGTGCCTGTATCATCAAAAGAATCTTTGTTTGTGGTACTCCATAATACAAACAAATTCTTTGTATACCTAATTTGTACTTTTAGGTGTGAGAGAAGAGATATCAAACAAACATTATTCAGTATGTAGCCTAGTGAACACGAAGGAGTGCAGGGAAGTAAACTGGGGTTGTACAATGAAATTTAGGAAAGCACACACTACTCTACCGTGTGCTACAACATGGATCAAAGAGTGGGAGGGATGGCTTGTATATTTTATTTATAATAGAGAAAACATATTTAACAATAATGTGGGAGAACAAGTAATGATGTTGCTGACAACAGAAACCGACATTGATAGATATGTTGTCAGTTCTCTCAATATTTTTATTGTGAAACATTGATGATTTAAGATCCGGAACATGCAACTTGTATGGAACTCCTTTGAAAGAATTTGCTATGAATCAGCTGCTGTAGGTAGCGGCCAGGTAATTAAGAAACCATTCCCATGCTTCGGTTGTGGAGCAGGAAATGCATAGGCAACATCAGGTTATTATCCACGGAGTGGAAGGAGCAGGTAATTCTTGGATTGGATGTTGCACGGGAGGGGAGGGAGCTGACCCTTACAGAGATTGCGTTGAGACATTTCCTGAAGATGAAGGTTTTGGGTTTGGCTGCCATAGCTCGTTCTCCCATTAGGCAGAGGTCTCAGGTCCCATTGGGCGCAGCTGATGCAAACTCAAAGTTGTTCCACCTCAGATCTAATGATCGTCGTCGAAATAATTTTATGCCGGTGTTGAATCTGGTCGGCTGACAGTCGAGGAAGATAAACAAAATGAATTGTTCAATCGTTTCAAGAACTCGATTGGTCCCACTCTACCTCGGCCCCGAACCTTGAATTGGGACTCTTTGGATATTCCTCAACATGATTTGTTGTCTTTGGAGCCGTGTTTCACGGAGGAGGAGCTCAAAGCTAAATTGTTCAGGCTGCCGGCTGGCAAGGCACTGAGTCCAGATGGTTTTACACTTTTACCTCAATTTTTTTAAGAAAATGCTGGATAGTGATTAAAGATGATTTTTTGCGAGCTATAAACCAGTGTTACTGCTTACGGGGAAGACATTTCATTGCTCCCTAAGGGGGAGGACGCCTGTCTGATCAAAGATTTCAGACAAGTTAGCTTGATGCGGCTCGGTTGCTAAAATTGTTTGCAAGATGATGGCAAACAGACTGGCTCTCTGGCTCCTAGAAATGATTCCCAACAGCCGAGGTGCATTCATTAAAACCCCAGTATACCTACATGGCAACTACTTGTATGTCAGAAATGCCATCAAGGCCCTAGATTTAAAAAAAAAAAAAACATGCTTGTTTATAGCTGGATATCGTGGGTGCCTTCGACACTATCTTGGGAGTACATGTTTGAGTTGTTGGATCGACTAGGATTTGGCCCTAGATGGCGAGATTTGGTATCCCTCATTTCCAGCTCTTCTAATACGAAGATCATGGCTATGGCGAGATATTTAAGTATTCTAGACATCCTTCGTTATCCTTTTGTAATTGAGCAGTTTATATGTAGCCACAAAGAAGCATTAAAACATTGTACAAAGAAATGTCTCTCGAACCCCTTCAAAAAGAAATGTCTCTCGAAGTGTGTCACACAAAACTATAATTCTGGAACCAAGTACTTTTGATATGTTGTATATTTTTAGTTAGAGTAAAACGCCCACGTGGTCTAGAAAGTTGTCCGGTATGAGCGGATTGGTCACCAACTAAAAAATTGCTAACTATGGGTCAGCAAGTTGTGATAATGTTGCCAGTTAGTCATTCTATCATGACGAGTGTTAAGGTGCTGACATGGCTATGTGTTCGTTTGCAAAATACACCCTATATTTTTGTTTTTTCTCATCTGTTCATACAAATTCTATGAGTCATTTCATCTGGTGGATGGGGAAGGCGCACAAAACACACTCTGCGCGCTAGACGGCGCAAAAGACGAGACTGGATACATCGGCGTCAAGCCCCCACCCATCGTCGATGTAATTTTATGTTTAAATTTTTAGTTTTTTCTTATAAAATATTCTCAACTTTGAATGAAAAATAAACTGTTAGTTTAAACAAACACGGTTTCTATCGTCCACGGTAGATATCGGAGCATCTCCACAGACGCCCCGATTGGCCTCCCCATCGTCTCAATGGGGGTACGAACATAAAAATCGCCCCCACCAGCGCCCCACATGGTTTCGGACAACTAGAAAATATGTCAGGCAACCCCTTGTCGGCCCCAACTTTCAAGGCCGGCTCGGTGGTGACGGACACGCCCACCACGTAGTATTCCTATAGACGGGCCCAACTTGTCATCAACACAGAGTCCAGCCAACGTTGTTTAAGATGGTGCGCCACTCGTGGAGCCGGGTAGGAGAACTCGAGCCGGCATACAATTCAATAAGGGAAGGGAGATGTTGTAATACATTTTCAACTCTTATTTTGGTGCTTCAAGATCGGTTCTGGAAACGTTCACAATTTTTTTGTTATGTTTGAGAAAATCTGCACGAATCACGAATGTTAGAAAGGACTTTCTCAACCGGTCCCTTTTTTACCAGGAAATTCCTTTCTCACCCCGCCTCCCTCCTCTCGCCCCATTCCGATGTCTGGAAATCCTATAACTGTGGGTTCTCACAGAGCCGCATCTTTTGGCCTAGCCTAGTATAGAGGCGACTCAAAGAGACCACCGTTTGGGTCTCCAACTCATATTTTTTAGATGGGCGCCGGTAGAGATGGTCTAATGCATTTTTCAACTCTTATTTTGATTTCAAGATGGGTGTCGGAAACTTTCACAGAATTTCGTTTTGTTTGAATTTTTTTTGGAAGAATCGCGAAACACGGTAGTGTCCCTTTAGGGCTTGTTTGGCTGTCCGGGTTAAATATCCCCGGGAAAATAATCCTGACAGGAAATCTGAAGAAACAGTGTAAAACCTCGGGATTTTATTCCCGACCTCTGGACTAGGGGAAAATTCTCCCCGAAAAAAGGCCGGGATCCCCCGGATTGCAGTTACCAAGAATTTTCCCCTATTCCAGAGGTCGGGAATAAAATCCAGATTCCTGTCTGGGATTATTTTGCCGGGGCCATTTAACCCGGACAGTCAAACAAGCGCTTAGGGGAATTCTAGCGATCCCCTTCCCCTTCCCCCGGAGTCGCTCCTCCATTCCGCCGTCCTCTAGGGTTTCTCCCACAACGGCACCCGCCATGGAGAAAGCACGCCGTCGTCGCGTCTTTCCGCTAGGCTTCAGGGGCCGCCGGCCTAAGAAGAGTCTCCGCCTCCCGCCGTCGCCATCGGCCGCGCCCACCGCGCCTCTCCCCGCTCTCCTCCCGCCGCATCAGGCCGCGCCTACCACGCCTCCGCCCGCCCTCCTCCCGCCGGCTCCGTCCGCGACCACCGCTCCTCCACCCGCCCTCCTCCCGCCGCCGCCAGGGGCCACGCCTCCGCTCGGGCTCCTCCCGCCGTCACCTGGGGCCGCGACAACTGCGCCCCCGCTCGGGCTCCTCCCGCCGTCACCTGGGGCCGCGACAACTGCGCCCCCGCTCGGGCTCCTCCCGCCGTCACCTGGGGCCACGACGACCGCACCTCCGCCTGACCTCCTCTCACCGCCACCAGCGGCTGCCTCCACCGCGCCCGTGCTCCCTCCGCCAGCGCTCCCCTTGGTAAGTTCATCTCTCTTCTGATTCTGACCTTTGTTACTGCCATCCCTTACCGCTCTGCCGGTTTAGAGACCCCCATTCCATGCGACCACGAGTAGGAAACTGGTTCTGGCTGGTTTGAATTAGTGCCATTCCCAAACCATGACGTGAATATTTTGTAGAGCTTCCTTCTGTCCCTCCATTAGGACCATCAGGGAGTAGTCTCGCAAGAGGAAGATTTTGTTGCAGGTGGAGGGAGAGGGGCCTCCTCGGCAAGAATCTCATCGCCTTTCTGCTAGGTCTTGTACCCGTGGTTCAGAACCTCTGCACCCTGATGTGCCACAGCCAAAGAAAAACCCATCTGATCCCATACATGGGGTCGTGATAGGCAACTAGGCCATAATTATAATTTCTTGTGCGTGTTAGACTGTCCTCTTGCGCTATGTGAATCCCGAATAGATTAATTACGAATAACCCTCTTATAATGTGGCTGCCTGATCGATGTTGTTCCCCTCGTTACTGTACACATGTGGGATGTTCGTATGTGTGTGGGCAGCAAAGCACTATTTCATGTCTTTGTAAAAATGGTAATAATTCATCATTTTTGTGTAAATGAAACTATGTTTTATGGTATAATTTGAGCAAGTTTTGGATATTGGCTGCTCCATAGGAATACCCATTGCTACCCATGTCACTATCTTCATTTAATTATGTTGGAGATTTCTTTGTTTGGTTTGTTAGTTGTGCAGATATAGTCGAAGAAATCTAACCCAGTGCAAGTGCAGTCTGGAGTAGTTGTTTGTTAGATGAATGGATCGAGTAGTCCTTGTTAACCACATGTTCAGTTTCTAGATGGATGAATTTGTCCCTGCCTCATGCATCGCAGTATCGTATCTTCCTCCTGTTTGCTTAGATTAAGGGCTTTTTTCTTTTTGTTTCCATTAGATGCTTACGACCAGGGGGCTTTTTAAAACTTGTTCTGTGACACTAATTGGTCTTCGCAACATAAATATGATCTTACCATTAGCATTGCTATGTCGATGAGACAAATGTGAACAAAGTGGTGGAGGTACGGAGGTGGGGATTTGGCTCTCGAACACAATTGCTCGCTATATGTGGAATAGATTACATTTTCTCATGGGGGTATAGTCTGCATGCAGACGCCTTTTTGGACGTGCAAAGGACGCTCATTGACTAGTTATGAGTAACGCTAGTGTAATATAGCTACCCGAACAGTGTGATCCCCTCGTTGCAGCACACACGTGGGATGTTCGTATGTGTGGACAGCAAAGCACAATTTTTTGTCTTTGTAAAATGGTAGTAATCCATCATTTTTGTGTAAATGAAATTATGTTTTATGGTATAATTTCAGGAAATTTTGGATATTAGCTGCTCCAAAGTAATACCATTGTCACCCATGTCACTATCTTCATTTAATTATCTTGGAGATTTCTTTGTTAGATTTGTTGGTTGTGCAAAAAGAATCGAAGAAATCTAACCCGGTGCATGTGCGGTGTGGTGTAGTCGTTTTTTAGATGAATAGGATCGAGTAGTTGTTGTTAAGCACATGTTCAGTTTCTAGATGGATGAATTTGTCCCTGCCTCATGCATCGCAGTATCGTATCTTCCTCCTGTTTGCTTAGATTAAGGGCTTTTTTCTTTTTGTTTCCATTAGATGCTTACGACCAGGGGACTTTTTAAAATCTGTTCTGTTACACTAATTTTGTCTTGGCAACATAAATTTGATCTTACCAGCATTGCTAGGTCGATAAGACAAAAGTGAACAAAGTGGTGGAGGTACGGAGGTGGGGATTTGGCTCTTGAACACAATTGCTCGCTATATCTTTACCGTGAAACTCTGTTTTGGGATATGAGCTGCCTGCAATTCTTCGTCATGTACAAACTCCCAGAAACAATATTATACACTAACCGTATGTGTGATGGGCCTGGGCACCAACCAAGGTTCAATTAAGCGCTAGGCGCTAATTGAGCGTTTTGTCTCCGCTTTTCTCTCTTCCGAAGGATTAAAGCGATAAGCGCACCTTTAAACGCAGTTGAGCGCTAGACGTTTTGCTCTGCTCAGCGCCTAAGCGAGCGTAAGCGTGCGCTTAAGCGCGCTTTTTATAACCTTGGCACCAACAGAGGACTGATGGTGTCATCGTTAGTTCTGCAATCTATAGGCGTTAGGCATGTCAACTGCTGGGTGTTGTACTGGTGGTCCAGAACCTTTGTACCCTGATGTGCCACAGCCCATAATACCTATCCGATCCCATCTATTGGGCTGTGATAGGTCGTTATGCCTTAAATTTTTTCTTGTAGACTGTCCTGTTGCGCTGTGTGAATGTGGAATTTTTTGGGATATGTCCTGCAATTCTTCGTCATGTACGACCACCCATATGACTAAAGTTTGTTTCCTGGACAGAATTTTTTCTAGCAGATATAGTTGGAGATTTCTTTGTTTTGTTTGTTGGCTGTGCAGATATAGTGGAGTAGTCGTTGTTAAGCACACTTTCAGTTTCTGGATGATGAATTTGCCCCTGCCGCATGCATCACAGTATCGTATCTTCCTCCTGTTTGCTTAGATTAAGCGGTCCTGCCTTTTTGTTTCCATTAGATGCTTGTAACCAGGGGACTTCATATAGTTACTGTGTAGTAGCAGAAGGTCCAGAACATCTACCGTACTGGTCTAGGACGTTATGTCACCTTGTTTTGCAGTCTTCAAATGCGGTATTTTGGTTTCAGCTGTTAACTGTTTTAGTTATCCTATTTGCTATTTTTTGTTTTTCCCAGCTTGAGGATTACGATACTTGGTACAAGAGGAATGCAGACGAGGATGAAGACGACACTGACTGGGAGCTGAAGGCCGCGTTCTGTGGTGGGGCCTAGATCCATGTGGCCGTTGAAGTGGAAGTGATCTAAAGTTTTGTATATGTGGTTAACTCTGTCCATGTAGTGCGTAAAACTAAACCCCGAGTAGTCCGCCACGTTTGCTACGGGAGTCGATTTCTCGTCTAAGGTTTTGTCCGAGGCTCGTTTTATACATTTTCATCATCCATTATTCGTGATGTGATAGGACATGACATTGGCATGTTCCAGTATGTTGATGATATTATCCTGATGGTTTAGGATGATTTCTAGGTAGTTAGAAATTTTAATCCGCCGCTGTATCCTTTTTATCTAGCAGATGTCTGGATCGGAGATAAGATATTAGAAAACCGGGGTGGTGTTGACTAAAAATCCTGATGGGAAGTTGCATTTTATTCTGATATGTTATGTTTCCAAATTGGGAGTCAGGCAACTAAAGATTGTGATATGTTCAACTGGTACCTTATATATATGTTAGTTCATCTTCATATAGGTCACTGTTTTTCCTTCATCCTTCTCTATCGGTCGACCTGCCATCTCTACCTTCGGCTCCCCTTGCAGCTAAACATTGAGCCGCACCTCCATCTTTTGTAAATAGCAATGACCCTCCACATGTCGTTAACTCCACATTGAACATATATCACTTAATATGGATAATTAAGGTGTGACAATCGGCAATGATAACATTTTCACCATTTGGTAATGGCGTCAAGAGGCTTCATAATCGGTTCTACACTATGAAACACCCCGATCTATATGCCACTTGGTCCACTTGGTTCTGCCTCTTTGTAGGGCTATGCTTCATGCCACCTAGCCATCCCCTCTTAACAATATCCGGTCTTATGGTGCGATGGTGGATTGTAGACTTAGATTTTTTTTTAAGTCAAATCTGGTTTAATGGAATGTTTAGATCCATTAATTTATCGTACCCAATGTCGGTGATACAATATTAATATTACAAATTATTGTACAACTTGAATTTATCGTACCAAAGATCTCAAGTTACTTGCAACAACAATCAATTCTGGTTAAAAAATGACTCACCGGAAATTTTCAAATTAAAACATTGGAAAACCTCTTGCCGCCATCATGAGATGTGATATGGTCTTCCTTTACAATGTTTACAACATAGAAAATGCCTTGAAAAGAGTCCATGTTGCTTGAAGAGCATCGGCCATATGTCTTCGTTGCGGATGTTATCTTCCAACTTGAAAACTTGAGACTCCATGTCACAAGATTTGGTCCTTTTTTCCTAACAACACATGTCAATATAATGCATGCAAATGTTCATAGTATGGATAAAAAATAACCACATATATATTCTTGGGATCTGGACCTAGCTGTAAGGCTGTAAGTGGATATTCTCACTTTGCTAATTTGTTATGCCCTTTGTAACTCACATGTGGGGTCTGGACCTACGTGTCAGTGGACATGGGCAGTGCAAAGCAAAGTGCAAACATAGAAGTTCGTCACTGCATCCACTCGCTTCTCCGCGCACTCTCAGGCGCCTCTTCCCATCTCACTCCACGCACTCCTATCATCTTTTTCATAGTACTAGGTAATATGCCCGTGCGTTGCATCGGGTGACAAAAAATATGTGTTGTGTAGAATTACAAAGTAAGTACTCGTTAGTACAACCCAAAGTTGAATGCCCGTACATTGTCACGACCAATTAAATTTTCTTTATCGTTTCACATGTGAAAAGGAAAACAATTCTATGCGTGCACCTCCTTCGATCTTTGATCCCTTCTAACATCTTGGATTCGAGGACTATGTTTGTTCATTTTTTTTATCAATAACGGAATCCATTGTGGTCCTTCCAACATTATCGTGTCGGAGCTTATGACTACTTATTTTTTCAAATAATAAGACATAATTCATCATTGTTTTCGATCGTGAGTATGAGATCCACTTGTGCAAGATCCCAGTCTAGTTGAATGTCCGTGCGTTATCAATGTTGGTCAAATTACTTTTCTATTGTTGATCATAGAAGATGTGTGCAAAGGATTGTGCAAATGATGAGATCACCCAAACACGTGGTGTTGGACAGAATGAGATGTGTGCGAAGGACTGTGCTCACACTGCTAATTATTTCTTATGACACAACATCAGTAATAAATTAATAGTTCTTTGTGTATGATCAAATACAATGGTATGGAATCCAACCAGTACAGCAAGCAGTACCAGACGCAGTGTCTCTAAAACAATCTCCCTATCCCTTCTTCTAAGCCAGCCACATCTTCAATCTCTCAATCTCAAGCACACACACCAACACGCAGCACCAAACATCACTGAAACTCTGCAACTTTCTCTTTGGGAAAGAACCTGCAGCAGCACCACGCCATGGTCAGTAAGCAACGACAGTGTCCTCGTCTCTAATGGATCTTCTCCCCTCCAATGGCGCCGAGTGTTGACCGAGAAGCGGTGCCGGCGACCGCATGCTCCGGAGCCGCCCATGGATTGAGATGTGGAAGGAAAGGCCTCCCATGTTTACAACACCATGATAACCATGAGGATAATATTCTAGAACAATGTCCAACTCATTATAAAAAAAATCCTACAGAGATATATATGGCTCTAGATGTGCCTATTTCCATACGAATCCAAACTGAATTAAGACTTCAATTTCATCTAGCTGACCTCAACAATTGTATCAGTACCACACTTAAATGATTATTACCTGAGTCATGTTGGGGCAAACACCATGGCTATGTTTCTAGCATACATCTTGTTTAGCTCCACTTCGAGAACATCAACCATTGTCTGAATCACCAAATTGAGGAGTTCCGCATCGTGGCATCGCAAGCTTCAGGATGTAACCTGAACTATGCTTACATAGAAGTTCTAATTATGCTCTCCTGTAAAACCAACGAGCACACCTTCAGGATGCTACATGAACCATGCTTGACCAATACATAGAAGTTCTAATTATGCTATCTTGTAAAACTAATATCATTTGTTTAACAACTTATGATTACAAAAATTGATAACAAGAATATTGTCGTGATTGTGTCATCATATATTCATAAGAGTGGAGGAGCAATGTACCTTAATCAGGCTCGCCAAGCTGTGAGCATCAATATCCTCGGGAAAAACTCCTTTGTTCAGCCAGTCCTTCACGTGCTCTTCATGGTAATTCTCTTGGTGAAGTAATACTGTAATACCCAATAGGAAGGGCATCAAAATTAGTTGAGCCCGGGATCACAATCCAGGTTAAAGTAGCAGAAGGTCTATTTACTTGGTGTGCTTTCACAGCTAACCCTAACAACAAACCCCAATATTTTTATTCAAAACTTTGCATGGTGCATTTTATAGGAAGCATATTAAAATACACACTGTTATATGAGTAACTATTATATCATTTGAAATCCGGAATATCATGAACTTCGCTAAGCTAATTAAGATAGTTTGTACACACATAGCTTTGTCATATTCTCCTGCTTTTAGCAGTTTGAGTGCTTGATTCCCTTGATTCAAATTTTCCCCAAAACATGTGTACAAATAGGTAAGTTTCAAAACTAAAGTGAAATAGTAAAATATGGTAAATACCGAGAAATTCTTGTCAACACATTTTCATTTACTTACCTCTCCTTCATCAAGTCCTACATGAGCACGCCATCACTTCCCAGAATTAACAACTTCCCTGTCAATGTTGGGGCACCCACTACCCACAGAAATCTTAATATCCCATCTTGATAGATGCCTGAAACAGAAGAGTTTCGAATTTATACACATGAATGCACTGCATAAATTTAGGACCCTTGTAGCTGAGTGAGGCTGAGTGGTCAGGCCAACAAGTAGCATGTGCTGTAGAAACTGAAGCCATGACCTGAAACTGCAGAAGTTGACCAGAAATTACTACAGTTCTAAACATGTTGAGCATGCTTTTTTTTTTGCTCAACTTATGCAATAATCATAGTAGTGTGCATGTTAATGAAAAGGTGAAATTTGAAAGCTTTCATGAGTTGGTATATGATGATTATTCACCTGCTCGGCTACTTCATTGTGTGCTGAGATTGTTGGGTGTTGTAGAGTGGTTTGGGCTTGTTCTCAAGCGTGTAGGCTGCATCATGTGACCGCCACAAAGCAGCAACCCTTGTGCTCCTGGGACACTCTCAGACAGGAACATGCTCGGCACCGTCACGCGACTGAAGCCGCACGGAACTCAGCTCGTCCACGGACGGTGGGGCGGAGAGGCAGGCCACCGCCATGGCGTCCACCAAGAGCGTGAGCACAGCACATGAAACTGATATACCTGGACATCGGCTTTCTAGAGGTGCTTGGATCTTCCTCTGCGCGAGCCCATCAGCGCCTCCTTCGCGCTCAGTAATTACAATAGTTGGACAAAATTTGATGCCTCATGAATCTCTGATCTGTTGGACAAATTACAGTAGTAACAACAGTTGCAGCAGCATCAAACTGTGACTACTGGAAGCGAGTCAGACAAAGTGACATAAAATCACTGCAAAGTTAATATCACTAATCAGACGCTCTGGGCCTGGCATACAATTGTTCATTATGCAATGTATTCACGGTCACCTGGTGTAATGACAGACATATTTGAAATAGTGAATTCACTTTAATTATCCATGGAGTACATTCGCAAAGACTGACTCATGCCTCAAATTTGGATGACAAGACAAAAATATGATGTACCTAAATGCTGGGTTAAACCAAATGAAGCATTTCAATTTCATTGTAGCACAAAAATTTAGCATGCGAAATTCTATCATCTAAAAAGACAAAAATAATAAGTTATCTGCTCAAAGGACATTTTTGTTTGGACAAACCTCGTCAATCAATTGATCGAAGTATAATTTCTCAGCACACATCTACAGGCTGACTCATGGGGTTTCTGTTATTTCTCTTTCTAATTTCACTGGTCTTAGGTGACAAAAATCTTCCTCAACGTGTAGTGCAGAACCTTCTGTAATGTCCAGGATTTTGAAAGGTGATTACATTTCAAAGGAGGGCTCAAAACAGAATGAAGAGTAAATACATTTTCCCAATGTTGACATGCATTAGTTTGATTAAATTGAAAAAAAATGCCAAGAAGATACGTTGTATTGAGTATACTTCCATATATATTTGAGCCACAACACAGTCTGCCCCTCGATCTTAAGATAATCTGAACCATGTGATGAGCTTGAAGAAGACGTTTACATGTTAAACTTATCCTATATAATGCTGCTATACTTTGTTGGATGATAGTCAGTTCAGACATCAGACATGGACATTAAGATCTCTGTCAGAATAGACCAAAACAATAGAACTGTGCAGACTGCGTAGTGCATCCCAGTAATGGACGAAATTCAGTATTGTTAAGTGCACCACAGTGAAATTGTCAACTAACAATGGGGACGTATCCTAATTATTTTACCTGATGTTTATAGGAGTAGATCGCAGAAGAGTGGCCGCTGATGCCGCCAAGGTGGAGGGCTGGAGGCGACCCGATGTCAGTGGCGGCGGATCCGTGTTGCTCGTTGTGGCCTAGATGGGGAGGCGACGTTCATGCCGCTGGTGAGGCGAAGCGGAACCCGCTGTAGGGCGATGGCATGGCAGTGAAGGAGGTGTCACTAACAGCCTTACGTCCTGCCCTCCAGCAGGGAGATTGGCTCAGGGTCTTGACGTCAGGAAGGCCAGCGTTCAGGGTGATAGGAGGTTGGCCGTGGAATCAGATCCATGGAGAAAGGCGAGAGAGAGGAAAAGACGAGAGAGAGGGAGGACGACGACATGGGATCCCGTGAACTTGGCCAGCGACCAAGAGGGAGGAGATCAGCGTCAATTTCGACCGTGATTTGGGTAGGGGTTTAGTGGGAATGTTTTTCATCTGTGATAAGCGCGAGATTAGCGGGGGTAGCTGATGTACGGTTCCGCGGGAGGAGGCGAGGGACGAAGGGAGATGGGCGAAAGGACGAGATGTGTGACGAAGCCAGGAGTGAAAACGTGAACAAAACTTTCTTTTAGATACGTACCTAGGAGAGAAGAAATATAGGTAAGTAATATATCCGTGCATTGTAACGGGTTCTTAAATTTGTTTTCCAGTTGAATATGTACATGTAAATTTTATATGGCAATACCATGCAGCTAAGAGAAACAACATCTAGCTCCGATTATTCAAGGTACAATCATGCTTTTGATCGTTTCTTTCCAACCATCCCTTTCTGTTTTATAGCAATCTCTCAACTTTGCGCCGTGATTGTGCTTCGTAGTCACCCACTCCAACAACATCGCATTGAACTTTGTTGTCACTCTCTATCCAATGTGTCAGTCACCTATGTGCACCGTGATTTTGTAAATGTAGCAAATCGATGTAGTCCATAACTTCAGAGAGATTGCAGGGTTGTGGGTCCTAGTTTGAAGTAACATTTCTTGTAATTCTCATCCTGAGTGAAAGATAGTTCTCTTTCCAATTAACAGTCCGCACAGATAAAAAATACATGTGATACTTGGTAAGTAAAAAAATTACAGATAAAAAGCAAGCCCAATCATAGAGACAGATGAATGAGAATAATCAAGAAACATGTGTAAACCAGAACAAATATCTGGATCCACCCTTTGCCTCCAAGCTAGCTGCTACGCTTCTTCACAAAAAAAAAAACATCGGTTTCTTCAACATGTGTAAACCAGAACAAATATTATTTACCCGGACATATTCAGAACAGAATACAGAGCTAGAATCCCTATCCTTGACTCCCCATACGAGTCCATCTCCATCGCCCTTACGCAACAGTGCTTCCATTGCTCAAGTATGCTTAATACCCGTATATGAAATCACACAATTTTGTAAGCTTAGCCAGCAGCTTCATGGCCAAGAATGCGAGAAAAGAGACTCAGGATCCTGCATGGTAAACAAAATTAGTTCATGACCATGACCGCAAAGTCTAGTAAATCTCTACAACATGCATAGGCTTTAAAGTTTCTCCAAACATTTTTCTCTACACCAGTTCATGTCACTCTACAGCCATTCCCACCAGGCCCTGATTCCCACTCAATGGATAGTACACAACATGAACAACTCATACAGGGAAGCCTAGAAAAGTAATCCACAATATTGAGGCACATCGCGACCACTTACAATAATCTAGTAAAACAACAACTAAAGAAAAATACAATTCCATTTGGTGCAGCCACAAACTATCAGCACCGGCTAAGTGGTTGGGAGTTAACCAGTGTAAGTGACGAGCCCTTGGAACACCACCATGAAACCTAGATTCGAAGAAGCACACAACAAGCAAGGAAGGGAGAGCGGTGGAGCGGAGAGACCTTGCCGGTCCAGGTGTAGTGGCCGGTGTGGCAGCGCGCGATGGAGAGGATCTTGACGCGAACCTCGCCGCCCTGCGGCGGAGCCACCTGCACATCCTCGAGCACGGGGATGCCGACGAGCGCGGACTGGTGGAGCGCGATGTGGACGGACGCGGGAGGGATCGCGGCGAGCGTGAGCGCCATGACCCGTTGGGGAGGAGGACCACGCAGGAGACGACCTCGCGGTGCCGATCCCCGACAGCTCGGTTCCCAGCGCAGCGCCTGGAGCACGGTGTGCATACCAGGAGAGGGAGAGGATGTAGGAGATTAACGACGGCGGGCCAGGCGACGGACCGGCGCGGTGCAGGAGGTTTGGGGAGGCGCAAGGCAGGGGCGCTCGCGGGGATTCCGGGGGCGGCGCAGGCATGGGACTCGCTCAGGGACAAGCATCGTAGTTTACTGCAGGTAAACTGGAGGGTGAAAAATGCAAAATGCTTCGATGGACGAGCGACGAAAGCGTGACGAAGAGGAGGGCAGAACGGGTGAGAGGCAGATTGAGAAACAGTATTTTCTTTTTAAATAATATAATATAATATATATTATCTAAATAGGGTGTCTATATATATATATAATCCTGGGTGTAAAATAAGTATTCTGCACCCAGGTCGATATACCGTGCCGGAGTGACACATGGTTCGGTCGAACCCAATGAGCGTGGGTCGCACTATCTTCCCACCTGATGTAATTTTATCTGTCCTCTTATGCTGACAGTTTTCTCTGAATTATGGTCGTGGCTCGTGGGGTCTGGGAGCTAGTCCACTACCCAGCCAGCCGCATTTTTTTTCTCGTGGCTTTCTATTCGAGCACGGAGGGCGGCGGCGGTTTGGAATTTAGGCTCAGCGGCGGCGAGCGGCCTCGATGGCTAGCAAGCGGTGGGTCGGCTCCGCGGCGCTATCCGTGTACTCGGCGGCGCGTGGTCTTCAGGTGGAATCGGTGCGCAGCGCGGCGGGTGGTGGTTGCGGACATCGTTGAGATGGCATCGGTCTCGCCGGCAGCGAGCTGCGTGGAAGCTTCGCAGTGGGGTGGGTGGCTTAGGTCTCGGGCGCCGCGGATACTTGCCCCGACGGCGGCTCGCAGGCGACAACGGTTCTCCTTCTTCTCTCTTGTTGGCGTTCTACGCCGAAGCCCGGAGAAGAAGATGAATCTCCTCGTCGGCTTCCCCTCCGTCGACTCGAGCCATCATCAACACCTCCACAGATTCCACGATTAGTCAGTGTCAACATCCCACGCTGGTACGAATCATGTGTATTCTTCCGTAATGCTCCCAAATCTCTGCTCACCTCAGATGCTAGATTTACTTCACGTAATTTTGTTTTCCTAGGTAGATTTATTTCCATCCCATCTTCATTACGTGTGCATTAGCTAGATATTCACGGATATGCAAACTCAAGTTAGATTTATTTCAGTTACAATTAGGTGGACTCGTACTGATCCTTACCTAGCCAGTCAGTTTTCGCTGAATTTTTTGTTTAATCCGCCCTCGAACCAGGGGTAATCATGTACTGTATGTTCATTCAGGTTATTGCTTGCTAGTTTCTGTAGAATAAACTAAATGGGAATGTGCTTTTTTGGTGAGAAATCATGCGACTCAAGATAGGCAGATGGAATGTGTTATTCAGTAACATACTGTCGCCAGGGTGTTTCTTTCAATACCTTATTGGCAATTGATGTTATAGCAGTGATGTATTTTCAGTGAAATGCGGTATAAAGGAAGATGTAGGTTCTGGATTCATTCACTAGTTAGTTCTTAACAAAATTCTTGCTTGTCCTTTAGAATCCTTGTTTGCGCCTCACATGTAGTATTTCATCAGGAATATGAGAAAAATTGAGGGATGGAAGAAGATGCATGCAAGGGACTTGGAGACGAAGATCAAGTATATATAGGCAATGTTGCGCAGACCACAAAATTTCAGTGTTTGTGCTCATGTTGTAGCTGTCCTGTTGTTGCCTGACGTGAGCCCAGGCGTGAATCCAGCGAGCTTTTCTGGTTCATGTTGCGTTTCAGTTTAAAATTGGGATTTCGTGTCTAGTATTGATTTTCTTGCATTGCTGCAGACCTAGAGTTTCACAGTTGTTAGTTTCAGAAATACATGTTCTACATCATAGTTTAGCAGTTAAACCATCAGGGATGAATCTCATAATGTTTGATATTTTATAATCTACTTATTAAATGACTTTGTTTGTTCCTAAGGCCACTGAAAAAATCGTAAGGCCACATTTCGAGAATGGGGTTTTTTCCTCACTCGTTTTGATTTTTTGGGCGCATGAAGCCACTGGCTTACATGGTGTGATATTAGGCAGACATCCCACCAAGCATTTAATTATATGCTGCATGATTTTATGAACAGGCATCCTAGTAATTCTTACGTCGGGCCAAGATTTGATGCAGGCACTTGTTATGTTACATTATGGACATAGTCTTATATTGTGTTAGACACCGAGAAGGATTCATATGTGTTCTGCGACACATATTCTTGGAAATGGGTTTTCTGTTCATTCAATAATTTTACTTGACGTAATTATTGTTGTAAAAAATCTTGAGATAAGTAATTCGGCGTATTCTTTAATTTGTTGGCTGCGATGGTATCTCCAATCTAGTGCTAGTGGGCATGCTTAGCTAGGTTCTGTGTGAAAGTATCAATATTTACGTATACCCAGTAATTACAACACTATGAGACTGAGTCTAATTTTTTGTTTGATACTGAGCATGATTCATACGCGTTCTGCGACAAACATTCATGGGATAAGGGTTTTGTGTCGGTCCATCCACTGCATCTATTGCACATTAGCTGTTTGTCTTATTGTGCGGGAGGTAGCTTGATATATATCACAGTGTTGTTTCTATGCTGCTGTGTGGCCTGAGCTCAAACCTGAATCCAGCGAGCCTTTTTGAGCTAAGGTTATCTTATTATTTTTCATTTGCTAATTTGTAGCCTTATGCTGCTGTGTGGCCTGAGCTCAAACATGAATCCAGCTAGCCTTTTTGAGCTAAGGTTATGTTATTATTTTTCATTTGCTAATTTAGGTGTAGCTTCTCAAGCTTATCAATTCATTTATTCTGAATCAGAACCTGTGCATATAATTTTGAATATATCTGAACATGTCTTTTCGTGTGTCCTGTGCATGTAATGTACTTATGAACATGTCCTTTCTTTGGCGTTGTCCATCAAAGGTGGTTCTGATTCTTTTGCTCTTAAAATGCAATGGAGTTTGTAATATTATGCTTGAAATGTGTTCTATTTCAGCCCTCATCAGGAAGGTGCTGACTGTTGTTTGTACTTGGTTTTCTTTGAAGGTTACCAGGGCAGATTGTTCAGGTGGTCGAATGAAATTGCACTTTGCAGCACAGTGTGTGGGTGCGCGTTCGGCGTCAAGCAGGTGAGCGGCGGGTGGACTATATATATATATAGTATAGAGATAGAGAAAATGCATGTATGGTCCATGTACTCGTCGGTCATGTGACTTAGACCCTAAACTCACGAAATGCACCAATACGGTCCATATAGTATTTCTACATATTCACATACGGTCCAACTTACTGTCATATTTCGCCGACGTGGCAATGTTTTGGGCCCACAATACCGTTCCCCACGTTCAAATCCCACAATAGTCTCACTGGAATCCCTAAATTGGGCTACTCTCCAATTCGCCGCGTTCAAATCCCTAAATCGAGCCACTCCAATACTCCTGCCGGCGACGCGCATGTGATTAACGGAGGCTGGTGGAGTTTATCGGCACTCTACCAACGCTGTCGAAGGATAGTGATTCACGATCCACTAGCTATCTAACTTCCGAAGATCAGAAGCAAGTGATTTGTTCGACGGGTGGTGCAGGTCAACAGGTTTGAGTCGTAGGTAAAATAGATGAAGATCTCTTAGACTTTAGTCATGGTGTGGCTACAGAGTTAGTACAAAGACGATCTCGGCTAGTTATAGGAGGTCTTGGCCGGAGATTTGTAGATGTGGATCTAGATTTTGGGGTCTACAGAGAGGTCTGGGGCAGAGTTTTGGCAAGTAATCGATCATCCTGTCGTGGTTGAGTCCTTCGGTATATATAGGTTGATGTAGTGCCCGTTCCTCTATGCGTCTAGGGTTTCTGTCTTGCCTTGTACATTAAGTCTTGATCATGCAGCCTTCCGTGAATGTAGTCCGTAGTTGAGTAGATCTTTGTAGAGCCTTGGTACAATATGGCAGGTTTAGGTTGGTAGAGAAACTTCTAGAGTAGAGCTACCGACGGGGAGTCCTGGACGCCGTGGGATGAAAAGTGGTGTAGGCCCGTGAGGTTAAGTCCAAAACCCACCATCATCCGACAAACGCGCATGCGACTAACGATGCTCAAGGGACCACCCCCTCCCCCTTCTCTACCATTCTCCTATCTTCCTCGTGTCTGGAAATGGCGGGAGATTGTGCTGAAAAAATATGATGTGCTATACTCTGTTTGCCCAGATTTGAAATATGCAATATCTACTCTATTTGTCCTCCACGTCAGCCGGTTATTCGCCAACACTTTCTTTCGCCACCGCCCAATGTTCGAAACATCACTTCTCGTTAACTTGTCGGTCGATCCAAGATAAGAGATAAATGGGCTTATCGGATGATTTATCGATTTAATCGGTCGACTATTTACCGATAAGTTTTTTTAAAATCTCACATTTTGCTAATCGTAATAATGTAGCATATGCTATTTTACACACCAAATCGAGAAGGATATAATCGTTAGAATAAATAGAACGAGAAGGAGAAGAGAATCCTTATGGTGGCGTGTGGAGCTTCTACTGCTGCTGGATCAAGGAGGAAGGGGTGGTGGTGGGAGCTGCTCCGCCCTGCACTCCTGCTGGATCCTGATGAGGGGTGATAGGGGGAGCTACCCGGTCGTTCTGCTCCTGGCGCCGTCATGTGGAAGCTCAACTACAGTTCAAGGATGGGGCGTCGTCGGGCCGGTGCTAGAGACGGAAACAAGGTGAAGGACGAGGGGATGAGGGAGAGTTCGGGCGGGTGAGCTCGGGCAGAGCGAGCTAGCTCCGGCAACCGGAGATCATGGTGGTAGCTGAGGGGCGCATCGCCGGGAGCATGTCTGGCTGGCAGCGCTCAAGCCAAACCATATCACGAGGGAACGAGGTGAAGGACGAGGGGATGAGGGAGAGTTCGGTGCTAGAAAAATGAGTAATTAGCATAAAACCACCACTTTTATGGCTGAGATTACCAAAAACCACCACTTTTCGTTTGGATGACAGAAATCCACCACTATTTGGGAAGTTTTTTGCATTTCGCACTGAAACTCGATTGAACTCGAATTGACAATGATTATGGCCGGAGGGCCCACCCATCAGGGATGACGTGGCAGAAATATGCGTAGTTTGCTGAGGTGGACCGGGACCCACATATCAGAACAATAAAAAAAATCCCTTTATCCGTCCGCCGTTGACTATATGCGGAGGTGCTCTAGGAGAGTCTTCCAGGCGGCCGGAACGGTCGTTGGCCGGAGCGACGGGTCGCCTCTGCCACCCGCGGCGCGTGCCCAGGCCGGCGCATCCGGAGCAGAGCACCTCATCCTCGACCCAAGTTCCGCCGCCACCGGTCCGTGCGCCCGTCACCTCCACGCCGACCTCGCGCTCCGCTGCGGCCTCGCCTCTGCGCGGACCAGCGTCGACCTGGGCGCCGTCGTGGAGGTTGCGGATGATGCAGTTCATGCCGCTGCCAATCTCCTGCCGGCGAGAGTCCCGATTTCCTCGGGCTCGGTGGTGGCCTCCGCTGCGCCCCTGAGCTCGCTGCCTTGGGCCGCCGCCGCGCCGCGGCCGCCGCTCCACCAAGCTCGCTTCCTTCGGCCGCCGCCGATCCGCGCCGCGCTCGCCGCGGCCGCCGCTCCACCAAGCTCGCCGCCTTGGGCCGCCCGCCGCTCCTACTTGCCATGGCCCCGCGCTCGCCGGCCCCCGGCCTGCCGCGCCCCCGCATCTCCTCCACGGCCAGCGTCACCGCGTCGTGTTTGCTGCCCGTGTGTCCTAGCTAGCTAGCTGGCCCCGCGCTCGCCGTGAGTGTTAGCTGCGTTTGCTGCGCGTCGCGTGCGAGCCGTGTTTTCTGTTGACTTTTTGGTTTTATTGATTTCTAGATTTTTTATTGTGGTGATATGTGGGACCTCAGAAAATTGACTAGATTTCTAGGTTTTTTTTTAGATGTTGACCTAGCACCACGTCAGCCCGATGAGTGGGTCCCCATGCCTTAATCCGTGTCAATTCGCGACCAGATGCGTTTTAGTGCGATTTGAAAAAAACTTGCTGAATAGTGGTGGGTTTTTGTCCCGTAAACGAAAAGTGGTGGATTTTGGAAATTTCAGACACAAAAGTGGTGGATTTATGCTAATTACTCCTAGAAAAATAGATGAAGTTTGTCTAGTTTCAAACAGGTAGGTCCCACTGATTTATTAGCGAAAGTCGCAATAACTCGGCTTTCAAACCGATAAACACCGATGTTATGTACTTATCTTACCAGTCTGACCCCAGTAAGCAAAGTCGATTTATCGCTTACCCTGTCGAGGCGCGACCTGTGGCAGCGGAGACAGGGAGGAGGTTGGAGAGGGCGTCGGCGTGGGAGGGTTCTGAGCTCCCCGCCGGAGCAGGCGGAGCAAGGTCGATGGCGTCCATCACGGTAGCGGGGACATACAGGGAGGAGGTTGGAGAACGAGTCGGTGATGGAGGGCGGTGGCGACCATCATGACAGCGGGGACAAAAAGGGAGGAAGTTGAAGAGGGCGGCGGCACTCGAGGTCGAGCTGGATCTTGGGGGAGCGAGGGTGGCACTTTTCTCACGCGGGTTCACTTTTCTTAAGAAACATGTACTTAGTGGTTTTCTTAAGAAATCTGCAAATCCAACGTTCTTTCCATTACAAGTTGCGTTTTTTCTTAAGAAACGTGTACTTTGGAAGTAGATTCTTAAATGAGGTAAACTTCCTCTAGAAATGCGCCATTACAAACTGGTTTTCAAAAAAAAGTATCACTTTTCTCCAGAAATATGCAAGTGACAACCGGGGTTTCGATAATAGTTGCACATTATTCTAAAAATACGCAACTCCAACTGGTTTTTTCGAAATGAGATGCACTTTTTCCTAAAGAAACACTCACCTTACCAAGTGGTTTTCGAAATGATTTGCACTTTCTCTAGAAATATACAAGTAGCAACCGGTTTCTAATTCAAGTTACCCTTTTCTCAATCATTATGTAACTCCGACCGGTTTTAAATATGAATTGCATTTTTTCTTACGAAATATGCAACGACAACAGATTTTTGATACGACTTGATAGTATGCAACTAGTTCATCGAGAAGAGTGCAACTAGAGATCTATATGCATTCACCTTTTTTTCCTACTCCCTCCGATCCGGTTTTAGTGTCGTACGAAAAGAACTAACCACGTACGATTAGTAAGCACAAGTAGCGACACATATTTCGGATCAAAGGGAGTAGTAATTTATGTAGGGCCCCGTTGTGCTTTCGCCGAACCATGCAAGGTTTCACACTTTGTAGAAATCTAAGACTATCTCATTGAGAATGTGCAAATAACGTTTCATATTTATTTGTTTTTATATTTTTGTTAGGTTATTTATATGTTGCACTTTTCGCTACACCATAATTTCATTCTCTTTGAAATGAGGAACTATCTCACCAAGAATATGCAACTACCTTGTATTCTATTATAAAACCTCGATATATAATAATTTACAACTTTTACAATGGTTGGAGATTTTAGGAACCGTCGATTCATGTAAAACTAACGGTGAAAAATTAGGAAGTACTAGAAAGTACTTAAACAAAAGTACTGGAAAGTACTCGTAAGTACTGACTTTTTTTATTTAAATGTACGGAGTAGATATGTCAGTTAAAGTATAGATCATACGTTCTCTCTCATCCTACTCTCACAACGACGACTACCTCCTTATCTCCCCACCGGCAGGGAGCGTCGACCGGGTGCGGCGGCGCGCTGACGCTGGAGAACATCGGCCTCCCTGCCAAGCGGCGACCGTGCGCGCTCCGCCTGCTGCTCCTCCTCCCCTCCGTCGACGTCAACCTCCGCTGCGGCCCCGATGGGACCACCGCCCTCCGCTGTGCCGCCTCTGATGGCTCGTCTTCGGATTTCAAAGCCGTCCGGATGCTCCTCGTGGCAGGGGCGGACACTGATGCCACATATGAGTCCGGGTGTCGTCCGGCCAATGTGATCTTCGTGCCTCCCAAGATGACTGATGCCAAGATTGCGGTTGAAGATCTCCTTGGTTCCCCAAAGGCAGCTGCTGAGCTTGCTCTGCTCTGGGTGGCAACAAGGGCCACCAGCTTGATCTCCTCGTCCATGTCGTCACCCACTGTGTGCAACCCCGAGCTCACCATCTAGAGTGAAACTTCGATACCATGCTTGTTGTGGACACAGTAGTGTTTATTGCCTTATTATTAGAAATGTTTCCCCTTTCTCGTATCAAAAGACTGAAATTTTTGGAGGTATAGAGATTTTTACCTCCACTTTATTCAGTAAATTTAGTTGGACTATCATTGTTCAAACAATGCTATGCACCAACACCCTCATCTATTGGCTGAGGAAATATGCCCTTGGCCTTTATAACGGAAATATGCTTTGGTTTTTCTCAAACGAGCCAGTATCCAATATAGGAGGAGTGCCGAACCATTGAATGTGATAGTTTCCCTTTACTATGTGCCTTGATCTCATTTGTGTGCCTGAATAAGATGGTTCAGGAATTAGAGGAGGTACTCCTCAAATTGTATTAAAAATGGTTCTTTACATCAAGCTACCGGCTCACTGGTTCACAAGTGCAACCACCAGTACACTGCACCACTCAGTTTGTTTAAAAAGAATAAGTTGCTGACGAGATAAAATACAAGTCCAAACATTTACAGGTACCATGGATCACCATTAGTCAAATAGTTTAGAATAATACCACTTTTGCATGCTTTAGCTCATCAACACTAGTAGAAAAAGGACCTTTGGTCCAGTGCCCCGTTTAGCTCTAGTCCCGGTTTTGTTTCGGACCGGGACTAGAGGGGGGGACTAGTCCCGGGTCATCGGCTAAGCGGCCGGCAGACTCTAGTCCCGGACCGTGGGGGACCTCTAGTCCCGGTTCGTGATACGAACCGGGACTAAAGGGTCTTGGCAGGCCGCGGCTGAGGTGGGGGCCAGCGCGAGACCCTTTAGTGTCGGTTCGTATCACGAACCGGGACTAGAGGTGTCACTCACTATATCATCTTCTTCCAGCCCGAGCTTAGAGTTCATATCACCATTTTTCTCATCTTTGTCTCCTCTCTAGCTCAAATTCATCCACATTTTTTCCATGATTTGTCAAGATTAAGGGTGCCCCATATATCCAAGGGTTATAATAAGTTAGAAACTTCATCCTCCCGGAGCTCGAGTTAATCCCCATTGCAAGTTTTGCTCCTCATTCATTGCTATTGCTAGTTAGGTGTTTGATGAAATGCCTAAGTTAGTTTAGCTCAAATTTTAGGTTAGTTGTGCAATGCCCATTGCTAGTTTATTTGTGTTATATGCAATTGAGCTCACATGAAAGTATGATTTGTTGATTTTAGTGCCGTCCCGTCCCTGTCATTGTCCTGACCGCAGTGGGTCGTCCGCGCCGCCCCGTCGTCGGCACCAGCTTGGTGAGTCTCTTGTTTTTATCTTTTTTTAAGAAAAATTCTTACTTGTATGATTTAGATGCATAGTTATTAGTTGTATAGTTTTTTTACTTGTATGACTGTTTGTTATATGTATAGTGTCATGGTTTTGATATCCGTCCCCGTCGGCCCTCGTCCGGTCTATGATTCAGATGTGGTATATTATCTTTTATAACTATTTGTTTAATTTTGTGTTTATAACAATTATGCCGAACAACACTTGACATATATATATTCTGGACTGATCGATGGATCAATGGACGAGGAACAGGAATAGGAGGACTTTTTGGCGGCCAGAGCCAGGAGATCTCGCACCCTTGGTGGCGAATGCAGTTAGCACGAGGAACAGGAATAGGAGGACGGTGGAGTCAGGCCTGCTTGATAACGCATGGATGATGGATGTCCCCGGGGAGTTGGATGATCAGGCGGTTGTGCAAGGGATCCAGCTCTGGGTGGAGATTGGCAGGGTGCAGAGAGATGCCAGCGTTGAGGACAGCTTCTCTTGGCCCTGGTCCCCGACAGGAGCATACTCGGCGAAGTCTACATACAAAATGCTCGTGCATGGGGAGGACTTTTTGGCGGCCAGGTGCATCTGGAAGAACGGTGCGCCACTAAAGTGTAAACTGTTTGTGTGGCTTGCGGTTCAGCATCGTCTGTGGACCTCTGACAGGAGGGCGAGACACGGACTGCAGGAGACGCCCTCGGCATGCTTTGTTTGCTTGCAAGAGGAAGACAATGTTGAGCATATCCTAGTTCAATGTGTGTTTGCGAGGGAAGTTTGGTGGCGGGTGTTTCAGGCGCTTGGGCTGGTGTGTCCGACTCCTGCTCCTGATAGCACCTTGGAGACCTGGTGGACAAGTAATCGACATAGCCTTCGTGCGGTTAAACGTGTGCAACGGGATTTCGATGCCTTGGTCATTCTCACTTGCTGGAGCCTCTGGAAGCATAGGAACAGCTGGGTGTTTCAGGCGGCAGGGCAGCATCTCACTGTGGAGCAGTTGGTAGCCAGGGTTCTGTCGGAGCTACGACAGTGGGCTGAGTTTCGACGAGGAGTCTCCGGAGTTTTCACCCATGCCGCGAGAGAGTAGGCTAGTGTGTGCGTGTTCGAGGAGTTCTCTGTCTAATCGTTCGCGATAAAGACATGATCTTGTAATTATTTCTATCTTCTATAAGCTATAGTACGCCTTGGCGTACTCTCTAAAAAAAAAGACATATATATATTCTTATCTAGGAGGTAGTTGAACCGGAAATTCCAACCGATGTCGAGATGCTAAATTTATTTGAAAAGAAAATAATAATTTGAAAGCAAAATTGAAAAGAAGTGAAGAAGAGAAGATGGAATTGAAGTTGTATCTTGCCGATGTCATCCATGATCACAAGATCAAGATGGATGCAATGCGCTTGAAGATTAGAAACATTAGAAACTATGCCATTAATAAGAGGCTTGTATCATTATGCTGTTGGATCAATGGTTACCTTAGTTTCAATTTTGATCGCATTTGTTGTTGCATTTAAATGCATTAGATAGTTTAATTGTATGTTAATTTCAATGTATGTTTTAATTATGAGAACTATGTATTACATTTGGTCACTACTCTACTTTGGTTTTAATGTGATGAACTTGTATTGATTAATTTGGTCACTTCTCTGTTCATGATGTTGTGTGTAATGATGTTTTCCCTTCTTATGCACAAAAGGTGCTCGATGAACCGGCAATGGATGTACGATGACCGACGCTCTATCGAGTACATTCAAGGCGTGCGATCTTTTCTCAATGTGGCTGAGGCAAACACGCGGAATGGTTTTATGTGTTGTCTATGTCGTGTCTGTCGGAATGAGAAGGATTACTCTTCCTCAAAAACCCTTCACATCCACCTTATTAAGTCCGGTTTCATGTCCGGCTATAATTGTTGGACCAAGCACGGAGAAAGAGGGGTAATGATGGAAGACAACGAAGACGAAGAGAACGATGACAACTATAATTCTATGTTCCCTGAATACGGTGGTAATGCAAAGGGGGAGCTGAGGATGAAGAGACACCAGATGAGCCCATGGTAGATGATGATCTTCTTCGGGCCATCGTTGATGCACAGAGAGAAGCAGAAAGTGTAAATGAGAAGTTGAAGTTGGAGCGCATGTTAGAGTATCACAAAAAAAGTTATACCCAACTTGCGAAGATGGCGACACAAAGCTCGGTACCCCACTGGAATTGCTGCAATGGAAGGCAGAGACAGAAGCTTCCAAACGATAACGAATTGCCTGACAGTACGTATGAAGCAAAGAAGGTTCTCTGCCCTCTAGGATTAGATGTGCAGAAGATACATGCATGCATTAATGACTGCATCCTCTACCATGGTGAGGAGTACGAGAATAAGAATGAATGCCCGGTATGCGGTGCATTGCGGTATAAGATCAGACGAGATGACCCTGGTGATGTTGAGGGCCAGCCCCCCAGGAAGAGGGTTCCTGCCAAGGTGATGTGGTATGCTTTTATAATAACACGGCTGAAATGTTTGTTCAGAAACAAGAGCATGCCAAGTTGTTGCGATGGCACAAAGAAGACCGCAAGAAAGACGAGATGTTGAGACACCCCGCTGACGGGTCGCAGTGGAGAAAAATCGATAGAGAGTACAAGGACTTTGCAGATAACGCTAGAAACTTAAGGTTTGGTCTAAGTACAGATGGCATGAATCCTTTTGGGGAGCAGAGCTGCAGTCATAGCACCTGGCATGTAACTCTATGTATCTATAACCTTCCTCCTTGGTTGTGCATGAAGCATAAGTTCATTATGATGCCAGTGCTGATCCAAGGCCCGAAGCAACCCGGCAACGACATTGCTATGTATCTAAAGCCACTAGTTAATGCATTTTTAATTGAAAATGGCAAAATGGTTAATAGTTTGAATAATTATTTTAGAAAACAGAAAATTGTTTTGGATTACTTATTTAAATTCCAACACTTTTCATTTTGAAATTTTTGTCAGATTCAAAAAATATTAGTTAATGCATTTTTAATTGAAAATGGAAAAATGGTTAATAGTTTGAATAATTATTTTAGAAAACAGAAAATGGTTTTGGATTACTTATTTAAATTTCAACACTTTTCATTTTGAAATTTTTGTCAGATTCAAAAAATATTAGTTAATGCATTTTTAATTGAAAATGGCAAAATGGTTAATAGTTTGAATAATTATTTTAGAAAACAGAAAATGTTTTGGATTACTTATTTAAATTCCAACACTTTTCATTTTGAAATTTTTGTCAGATTCAAAAAATATTAGTTAATGCATTTTTAATTGAAAATGGCAAAATGGTTAATAGTTTGAATAATTATTTTAGAAAACAGAAAATGGTTTTGGATTACTTATTTAAATTCCAACACTTTTCATTTTGAAATTTTTGTCAGATTCAAAAAATATTAGTTAATGCATTTTTAATTGAAAATGGAAAAATGGTTAATAGTTTGAATAATTATTTTGGAAAACAGAAAATGGTTTTGGATTACTTATTTAAATTATTCGGCTAATGCTAACATTGCTTTATCTTACTTTTGTAATAGTTAAGCAATGGATCCTTTCAACAGCAGAGACAATGAAGAGGACATGTTTGCCATTGTACGGCAATCCGATGTCGATGGAGCAGAAGACATCGGAGCAAAAGAGGGCTCACAATTTTTGAACGAGTCCGGGTCAGGGAATGGAGGTGGAAACCGAAGCGCAAACGAGCCATGAGTGCGATGACAACTCGGAAACTGGTGGACATCCGCCGTCTTGCAAGGTATATTAAGCCTCTGTTGATCAGATGCAATAATAGAATTGTATATATATGTACTAACAAATGTTTCTTAATTTAGACCTCCGCATCGACCAAATCTGTTAAAAGTAATCGAGGTCGTCTCTTCACAGGGCAAACCGTTGCTTCCCAAGACGAACGCAAATAAGTTTGTGCATCAATGCGGAGTTGTTGTTAGGGACAACGTCGCGATCAGCGTTCAGGAATGGCATAAGCCAAAGAAGCTAGAGGGAGTTACTTATGTCGACGACAGATCGAAAAATGATCTTTGGGACAAGCTAATTGCACATTTCACCCTACCGGTCTTCGAAGATGATGAAGCAAAGACAATAGCCATGAGGAAAGCAGTCAAGCATTTCGCTCTTAAGAAGATGGCTGAACAATTCAATAAGTATAAGAATAGATTATACCGTGCATATGTCAAAGATAAAAAAACTCCAGATTTCACTGTCACACTTGAGAGGCAGCGGGCTCACTGGGACTCATTTCTGGAGTACAAGAATTCGGAACTAGCAAGGCAAAGGTCGGAAAATAATAAGGAAAATGCAAAGAAAAAGAAATATCACCATAAGATGGGGACAAGTGGCTACAGATCTGCCGAGCCTAAGTGGGATCAAACTGAGGCCGCCATGCATGAAAAAGGGATCATTCCAGCTAGAGATTCCATGCCCCATAGGGCAAGAAATTTCTTACTTTGGTATGGCGTGGAGTATGACATGGAAACAGGAGAGTTAAAACATGACAAAAAGAAAAAAAATCTATATCCCAGAAAGCTCTTGTTCAAGCAATCGCCGAGGTTCAATCGGGAAAGTTTATTCCCGACAGAGAGAGGGACGAGCTGACAAAGGCCCTCAAGAATCCTGAAAAACCGGGAAGAACACGAGGCTTTGGACCAGATGTGCCGTGGAGTCTTGGGTTTCCCGAGGACCATCAATCTTATAGAAGCCGAGCGAGAGCAAAGAAGAGGAGGGAGCAGGAGGAGGAAGCCCGGTTGAACAACCTGGAAAAACAGAACGAGGAAATACTTGCTATCGTAAAGCACCAACAGAAGCGAATAAAGGAATTGCACGAGCAAGGGCCAACTCATCAGCTGCAGCAAGATAGTCATGAAGCTGGCCCATCTCAGCGGAGAAGCTCAGTGGCTTCCACGGCGGTCGATGCTCATGAGGCACCGATGGATCGCTACCCCGTGGATGATATCAGGGAGAAGAAAAGTTGTGAGCTACATGTGGGAGTGAGGAACTTATCCTTCAAGGTGGCGGACGACTATGCTTTAACTTGTGAATCTACAGCACGGTGGCATTAAAATGCGATTCCAGATGGCTATGGTCGTGTCGGCATGGATCAAGTTCTACCCGGATATGAATCAATGGAGCTTGAAATTCCTGGAGCTGATGATGAGAGGACACTGGGAGACGTCGGGGGTGGTATCATTCTATGGCGCAAGTAATACATCGTGCTTCCTAGCTCGGCGCCAAGGCTACCATCGTCTCCTCCGAGTCGCCATTCGCCACCTCCAAGTCCACATGATGACGAGAGGGATGACCACCACAACACGAGTCCATCTCGATCTCCGCCGCCGCATCACCCGACTCCTCAGCCGACTCCGCCGCCTCCGCCGCCTCCGCTCACTAAGGCTCAGAGCCAAAAGAGGAAGCGCACCGCTACGGTTTTGATGGGTAACCGACACTGACCCCGACATGAGCCCCTCCCAAAAGTACCACCGGCTGCTCCCGTCCGAGCTTACGACCGGACTGTTGAGGAAAACGCCGTGATCGTGGACGCCGAGGTGAAAAGACAGTTTGCACCAAAAAAAAGCCAGAGGAAAAGCAAACATTTACGCCAGAAGCCAGAAAGTGGGCCAAGGGCTTTCTTCAGCAGCCATCGCAAACTGAGATAAATAAGGCTGATGACTATTTGCGATGTATGAGGAAAGTTAGCTCCCGCCCAAAGAAAAGTAGTAGTGCCAGCGGGAAAAGAGACGTTGCCCAGCTCGGACAACAGGCAAAATAGTCGATCTCCCCGCTCAAGGTGTTACCCACTAATCAGGGCTTGGCGGCGGACATTGCAGCTGTACCACCCCATATGAGGGCGCAATTTGCTGCAGACGCTGGTATTTATCTTACTCAACTGGAAGCGGGAATAGACGGCGGTGATATGGGGCCTATGTTGGGAGTAGTATGGCCATGGATTTATGGGAAGTCTCTGGTGCCACCTGATCAGATCAATCGTCTACCAACACAAATGCGAATACTGCATGACTGGTACTTGGAAGTCGTAAAGAAAGAGCGAATAATGATCCCTGTGAAGACCATTTCATTGGTAAAGACGAGATGTCGATTGATTTTGAAGAACTCTATCAGTTATACAAGCTTGATGCCCTCGACTTGAGTATCATCTGTAAGTGATTCAATTCATTTGTTTCCATAATAAAGTCTGTAGCGCAGCTCGTTCATTGCCTATAATTATGCTCACTACACTATTTATGCAGAATGAAGAGTCATGAATGTGCGTAAAAGGAATATTCGACATTGGGTTCGTTGACCCAGTAAGAATTAATGAAGAATTGCTACTAGAGTTCCCCCAGGAAATGGAGAGCAACTTGCTAAGGTACATACAAAGGCAACATTACAAAAAGAAGATATTGTTTCCTTACAACTTCGGGTAACACTGTTACTGTCTTGCACACATTAATTTTTTCTTACTCGAATGTTAGTTGCAACTGATGATTTACTGACATATATAAATGTGTGCACAACTTCCATTATATTCTGCTAATCCTTGAAGTTGACTCTGGAAGAGTTGAACTCCACGACTAATTGGATACAGCCGAAGAGAAGTACCAAATCATTAAAGATGTGCTCCAAAGTAATTTCAATCATTATCGCACTATATCGGTCTCTTTTGTTCATTTTCCGAGATATAACTAATAACTCATTTATTCATTTTTTTTGCCGGGCAGGATTTGGAAAGTTTTCATCAAGAGGACAACTGGTGAATTTCAAGAAGAGCTTTCGTTTCATAAAGTCAAGGTAAGTAGTACGAGCTAGGTCCACGCATCTCTTTAATTCTAATTTCAATACCATTATATCATGCTTGATTATTATTTTATTAAATTCTATTCTCGTAAAGTGCGAGAGGCAGCCATCGTCATCCAATTTGTGTGGATTCTTTCTTTGCGAGTGGATTCGCCAGGAGGTAAGTAAGCGGAACGCATCAAAATTTATAGAGGTACGTGAACAAATATATTCATAATTTTATTTTATTACCATTGTTGAGTGTCTTTGATAATTATTGTTATGATGATTGATATTCATATTGATCTTCTTCTTTTATAGTTGGATGAAATGCGGAGTAAACTGCAACCAAAGGAGCGCTTTATAGCGCTTCAAGAGGAAATTGCGGGATTTTCTGTGAACCATGTCATAAACCCTGAGGGAAAATACAATGGCACCAAGAGGCTCTAGTCCCGGTTATGATCTCCATGTAATCGAATAACTAGACGGGCTTTAGCCCCGGTTGTGATCTCACTGTAATTAATTAAAATTGTGAATTATCATAAAGAACAAATTATATTTTTATCAGCTAGATATTTCTTTTATTTACATTTTGATATGCTATATGTATTATTCTATTTTGTAATTAATTAGTTTTAAATTTGAGATTTGGCGGGAAAACAAAAAAGGTAATTAGTTTAAATTTGAGATTTGGCGGGAAAACAAAAAAGGGGTGAGCAGAGGCTGCCACGGGGGAAGAACTCTAGTCCCGGTTCGTATTACGAACCGGGACTAAAGGTCCTCGACAGGGGCGCAAAGAATGGACCAAGTGGGGGAGCCTTTTGTCCCGGGTCATAACTGACCCGGGACTAGAGGGGGGGCCTCTAGTCCCGCTTTCACAGTCCCGGGTGCTGATCCGGGACTAGAGGCCCTCACGACCCGGGACTAGTGAGGCGTTTTCCACTAGTGTGGTCCAGGATGTAAACCAGCAGTAAAGCTAAATTTATAGGTAGGCTTTGAGCTGGGGGTTTGTGACATAAGATGGTCTTTATCATTGCCAAAGGTAAATGCTGCTTACAGAGAACAAGAGAGACAATGAATGTTGTATGGGAAATACATTAATAGCAACAAATTACACAGCGATGATTCATACTTAGTCAGGTTTTGGTCAACTTCCTGTGTAGCTAGAATTTTGTTGACCTGAGAAAATTCCCTACGTACAACAATAATTTACATTATTATTGGCAATCCTTTGAGCTGGAACTATCCATGTAGAGCCGCTGACCGGCAGCACCCAACGATCAGTAGCCGGTAGCATCTCGATGAGCTCGCCGTCGGGACCAGCAAGCAAAAGGACACTGCAGTGCACCCCTAGAACCGCCAGGTCGCCAACGATGGTGGCGAACACAGCGTGTACGCAGAATTGGAACTCCTACGCCGCCATCCCCGCTGTGCGTGGGAGGACGATGCGGCCGCCATCAGGAAAGTGCAGACGTTGCGGATGTGGGAACAAGCCGGCACGCTCCCACCAATGTCGCCGCCAGCTAGCCATTGTACCCAATTTGGGGGTAAATGGCACTGAATTGTAAACTGCAAAGCAAACAGACATGTCATCCAAATAGAATTTAAGAAGCAGGTAGACTAGCTACTTACAAGGGACAACATTGGAATATGTCTAACTTTGGCCAACTAAGAAATTTCGTCTAACCTATGCTGTCAAATAAGTTAAGGACAAGAGCTAAGAAGTATAATCTCCAAACAATCACATTACGGGTGAATTCGGCTTTGAACGACAAAACCAACCAGCATAGTTGACAGTATAGGCTTCGACTACTCTCCGTTTGTGGTCTCCATTGCAACGTGTGGAGCATCGCGACCTTTTTACGGAGGTGTGTACAAGGCTGGAGGGAACGGCGAGAGACTTTTTATCCCAATATGTATGGCAGCATAATTTGCGGATCGACCCTCCACCACCATAGGCGTGTTTACAATTTCTCATTTTGATATGTAACTCGCCTTTGTTTTAATTTTCCACTTTCGTTGATGACTTTTGGCTGTGTGCATCCTAGCTATGCAGAGGCCGGGTGTAATGCTTAAAGTAATAAAAAGCTCCCTTTATCGAAAAATAGGCTTCGGCTACTGCATCTTTCAGAGTTGCCATCTGATTGCTTTAATAGATCTGCAGCAAACAAGAGACTAAGTGAGATTTCATCCAAACTAGCATAGTTTTCAGTGCATGATGCAGGAAAATTGTAACGGAACTCAACAAAGTGTTTGATGATAACAACATCATATCCCACTTAGGCTCTGCCATCTGCCTTCTCAAAGGCTTCACATTTGAACTAACAGACCACTAGATGTCAAGGATATACTTGTAATGTTCTGAAGAGAATCATCATCAAGTTGTTGCTGGAAGTAAACATGATATCTGTCGCTTCAGAAAGAAAATGTAGTATACACAGTGGCATGGAAATTCTTTAACCTACTCTAAGCCGAAGCAAATTTCAAATTATTTGCAGTCTATTTATAGGTTGCCTTCTTTAATCCAATCCAATATAGATAATGTGGTCAGACGAGGATTCTAACATGTGGACAGGCGGATAGTTGCCAGTATAGGCTTCTGCTACTCCATCTTTCAGAGTTGTATTCTACTCCCTCCGGTTCACTTTAAGTGTCGTAGGAAAACAACTACATATGTATATTTTGTGTGCACAGCCAGCGACAGATATTTAGGATCGGAGGAAGTATTTGATTTACATAGCACCCATGTTGGCAATTGTCCGTTTATCAGTACCATTTAAGTTTCTGTATATTCAAACGATCAATCTGTTTCAATATAGTCATGTACAATCAGGACTATTCTAGCTGAAATAATAGACAAGGTCAGAGAAGAAATTGGGTTAACTACTTTATTTTCTGCTCCAATCCATCTTAGTTCTATCTATTGCATTATCAACTACCATATTGGAAGAAAGGAACATCTACTCGCTAAGCTCAACAGACTAATCCATTATTGAACTAACTAAGTAAAAAATGCTAACTGACAGACTAACTGAATAACTACAACTAACTGTCGAAGCAACAATAGCCTGAAACGGTGGGGTTTGCGACGGATGACCGAGCGGGAGAGTGGGCGACGGGGTCGTGATAGGAGCTGTCGAGATGCGCGACATGGTGAGCGAAACTCCGTCTCGTTGGTCGGCGGCGGGGCAGCGGATGCAGTGGCGAGGGCACGTGCGACAACGGTGCGCCGCTCAGGTGCCCGGCCGGAAGCCCACCACCTCCCAGGGCCTCACCCGTCCGCGCGTCGACCTAGGGACCGGCCGCCCACTCAGCAAGGTCCAGGGAGAGGAGGAGTTCGTCGAGCCGGAGTGCAGCCGGACAGGGAGAGGAGGAGCAGAGGACGGCGGTGTCGTGGTGGGTTGCACGGCATATCCATCAGAGATGGAAAGAAGGATGGGGCAGGCGACGATGGATGCTCGCGCGGGATTGGGTAACTAGCACGCAAACACACACGAGTTACCCAGATTCAGGGCCCTCTTGTGGAGGTAACACCCCTACGTCCTGCTCTTCTTGTTCTTATTGCTTGATCACAGAATCGGGCTACAGATGCTCCTTGAGCTGTGTTCGGGTGGCAGCCGGCTGGAAGTCCTAGCCGGCTGGAGATCGAAGATGATGCTACTTGGGTGTTCTGGTTGCTCGTGTTCCTTGCCTCACGCAGGAGGCTCTAGCCCGCCTTATATAGGCAGCAGGCTAGGGTTTTGGGTTACAAGGATTTTACAGGTTTGTCCCTATGACATCATCTACTTTTTGGCCGGCTAGAGCTCGCTGCCATGATTCTGCACAGAAGATGCCCGACAGGGAGTACTGTTCACCAGGAGCGGTTATACGGGCCTGGCCCACCCGTACGGAGCTGTCGGTTGGTGCGTCCGGCTCCAGCCCAGCCGGTCGCCTGTGTCCGGGTAGACGTAGGCGGCTTGATTCAGCCGGCTGGTTCCAGGCGGCACTATGCAGCCGACACTTGTTCAACCGGCCTGTGGAATTCTGAAGGAATGGACCTCTTTGGGATATCCGGGGTTCATATCCCCGACACTAGCCCCCGAGATCGTGGAGTCTTGCTAGCTTGCTGGGAAGGCTTTACGATCTTCCCCTTGATCTTGGCTGTTGTGTTTGGAATGTCGAGGTTGGAGATAGGGCCGGCTAAAATTGGAGCCGGGTGAAGCTGAAACTTGCGCGCGGGGAAAACTCCGCGGGCATCCCTGGTCTTGGCTGCGTATTGTCAAAGTTGTCGTTGCCTTGTTCGGCTGCGTGGAGCGGGAACTGAAGACCTTGGCGGCCCGGAGTGGCCGGCTTGAGGGCCCGGGTCGTGGCTTACGTCAGCCACGTTCCCGCGTCCCGTCCGCTTGGAGGCCTTCCCCGGGGATCGAGGCAGAACGCCTCGGCTTCAACGTGGGGATCCCCTGCGGCAACCGCTCGCTTGTGGGATCTTTTGCGGACGGTTTGGCGTAACTGCACGCCACGCATCGTGCGGATGCACGTCCCCGCCCACGGCTCCTTGCCCATACAAAAGGGGGAAGTGGCGAACGGTTTGAGCTACCGTTCCACTCTCGTGCCTGCGCTCTGACTCCAATCTCTTCCGAGATTACCTCCTTCCTTTGCATTCTCCCAACATTTCCTTCTTCTTCGTCGACGTCGCCTCTTCTCCGACGGGGAACCGAACCTCAATGGCTAGCTCTGGAGCCTGGATGGGGTCCAGCGTTGACAGCGAGGAGCTCAAGAAGCTCCGTAGCGGGATGCTCATCGGCCGCGAAGGAGAAGTCGGGATCCGTGTTCCTGGCGACGCGGAGATTTCGCCGGTCGCGGCGGCGAACGAATCGGTGGTGTTCGCCTCGCACCTGGCGAGGGGATTGGCATTGCCGGCGAGTCCCTTCCTGCGGGAATTCCTCAACTTCTACGGTCTGCAGCTCCACCACTTGGGGGCGAACAACATTGCGCTGCTCTCCTGTTTTGTGACCCTCTGCGAGGCATACCTGGGCCTCTGGCCCTGCATGGAGCTGTTTGGGCTGTTCTTCTTCCTTCGCGCCCAGACTAGCGGCAGGACGCTGCGGGAATGCGGATGCGTTTCCGTGTCCACGAAGAATGTCCTTTTCCCCAAGGTTCATCTGCTCGAATCCGTCAAGAAGTGGCAGAGCAGCTACTTTTATGTTCGGAACCTCACGGCGGAGGACCGGATTGGGCTTCCCCGGTTCAAGAACCAATCGCCCGCGGACAAGTCCTGGAACCGGAAGGCGCCCCTTGATGAAGGCCTGGAGGCGGCCGTGACGGCTCGGGTGAAGGACCTGATCGCAGGCGGCCTGACCTCCAGGGATTTGACGCTGGCTTGGCTGGCCAGGTGGGTATACCCGTTGCAAGATAGAGCGCACAAGATGTGCTTTTATTCGGGTCTCTGAGGCCCCACCCGGGCTTGCGTGGAAGCCTGGGGGCCGGGTGAGTTGCGACGCTAGGCCGGCCAGGTGATCACCGACGCGATTGAGCGGAAGTGGCAGTTCGGCGTGGAGCCGTTTTCACGCGCGCGGCGCGCTCCGGTGGTTAGTTCCTTTCGCCCTTTCTTGTCGCGCATTCCTTCGAGCCGGCTGTGTACTTATCCGGCTGGCGTCTCCTTGCAGATTTGCGATCTTCAGAGGGCCGAAGACCTTGACGTCGTCTTCGGGGCGGACCGGCCCGCTCCCCCCCAGGAGGAGCGGGCGGACCCTAGCGAGGAGAGTGCCTCCGACGAAGAGGCAGACAGCGAAGAGACCGCCTCGGACGCTGAGGCGGGTAGTGATTCCCCCCTTGCACCAGATGCGGGGAAGCGGCCGGCTAGGCACGACGACTCCACGGAGTCGTCTGATGACGTCGATGTCGAGGATGATGACGATGGCGGTCGCGCCGGGGCAAGCCCCGCCGCGGCCGACTCTGATTCTGACCGGGCCGCCCACGGGGGCCCGGACTTGGAGCGCGGTGCAGCGGCGCCGGCTCCGGCTCCCCGTGGTAAGTCGGGCGGCCCGGACTTGGAGCGTCGTGCAGCGGCGCCGGCTCCGGCTCCCCGTGGTAAGTCTCCCGCGTCCGACTCCGCCGAACAAAATAGCGGCGGGGGCGTGCGGATATTTGTCGATCTCTCCAGTAGCTCCGAGCCGGATTCTGAAGGTTCTTATTCCGTGCCAGCCTCCAAGCCGGGCGTGTACAGCCGCAGGACGAAGGAGCTGGAGGCGAGCGTCCGGAAGGCTCGGTCGTCGCCCTCTCCCTAGATCGTAAAGGAGAGGTGGTCGAAGTCGGCCGCCGACTCAGATGCGGGCGAGAGCGTCCGCAAGCGAGGCGGGTCGTTCATGAAGCGGGGCGCGCCCCCCGCAAAGAAGCTTTCTTCAGTGTACAGCCGGCCGACCACAGCCGGCTTGACGCCCGCCGGGAAATCGATAGCGGAGAAAAAGGTGGATGCCATCGTGGAAGAAGCCTTGGCCAAAGTCGCGGCGGAGCAGAAGGAGGCGGAGGATGCGGAGAGGGCGGAATCTCTCGCCGGCGGAGCCAGCGTCCAGGTGGTTAATCCTACTCTTGCTGTTGATCCCGGTTACGACTTGAGCATTGAAGATATGGAAAAGGCTATTTACGCGGAACTGGCGCAGGCAGATTTGATCCGGGAGGCGATGGACGCCAAGATGACCGTGAAGCAGCTGGCAGCTGCCAAGGCGGCTGAGGAGAAGGCGGGAGCGGGCGCGGAGGCCGGTGCTGAGGTTGAAGTGGTGCCGGCCTCTACAGAGCGGCCGGGTGACGACTCTGCCGTTCCCGTGAAGGGCGGGGAGGTGCCCTCCGGAGGCGTGAAGCGCCTGCCCGACGATGCGCCAGCTCCTCCGCCAAAGCGCTTGAAGAGGAGGAAGCCCGTGGAACTGGGCTCGCGCGACGGGTAAGTCTTTGTCCTGAGGCGGAAATCTTGCAGCCTGTACTTCCTGGTGGTGACGCTTTCTTCGTTTTGCAGAGTGCCGCTTCCAACAGTGGTAGCGGCGCCCGACGTGGTGGTGGAGCCGGCCTTGGAGCCTGCCACCGAGGCCCCTGTGATGCAAGCGGCCGGCCCGCCTCCCGAGGCGGTGACGGCGGAGGCGGACCTGGAGCCGGACAGCCGGGTGCTGGCGGACGCAGCTCCCCTCGTGGTCGACTTCGACCCTCCGGTTTCGGGCAGTGGCACCGAGGCGTCGGTGGATGCCTTCAAGACAGTTCCTCGGCCCGGTGCCGGGGCCGGAGATCTCGCCTTCCCCACTCCTTCCTTGTCAGTGGCCGAGACGGCCAAGGACAAGGCCATAGCGGGGGCGACGGCTTCGCTCCCTGGTCCTCGCCAATCAATCTTGGTGTCTTCCCCTCCGTATTCCGGGCCGGTGCCGGCTCTGCCCGACGTATCGGGGAAGTTCCCCCTCGCCGCGCTGGTGGAGCAGAAGGCTCAGGAGAATCTGGCCAACATAGCGTTGCTTCGCTCCTCGATAGAGTATGGCTTTGCTGAGGCGGCTAAGGAGACGACGTTGCTCAAGCGAGAGCTTGAGGCGGCCAAAGGTTTGGTTTCCTTTCTCGCTCGCATCTTCTGTCTTGGCGTTTTGTATTTTTTCTTGCTCGGCTTGGTTTGATGATGACCCGACCTCTTCAGGCGACACCACCTCCCGCGCCGGCTTGGAGAGGCAGCTGAAGAAGAAGGACGCCGCCCTGGCGTTGGTCAAGGCCGATCTCCAGACGGCGGAGAAAGCGTCGGAGGAGCGCCGCCTGGAGGTCATCCGGCTGGGCGAGGAGGCAAAGAAACTGCGGGAAGCTGAGCAACGAAGGCAGGGCGAGGTCGAGTCGCTCCGCAAGAATGCGGATGAGCTGAGGAACCAGCTGAAGGAGTCCGTCGAGTCCAACGACCAGATCGTCCAGGCGGCCAAGGCGCGTGAACTCGAGCATGAGCAGTTGGTGGGCGGCCTGATTAAGGAGGTCGAGCGCGTAAACGAGCTTATCCTCGGTAAGTGAGGTCTCTTTCTCCTTGATTTCTTGCTTGGGGTCTTCTACTCGGCCTCACCGGCTTGAAATGCAGGCCTTTATCCCGAGGTGGATGCGCAACTCCAAAAGGACGCTGCCTCGGTGCATTCCCGGCCGGAGTCCTCTGGTGCCGTTGCTGGGTCTGCTCCGACTGCCTCCTCCCGTCTTCTCCGGTTTGGCCAAGAGTTCAAACGGCTGAAGGAAGCGGCCGACGGCGTGCTCGAGAACCTATGGCCGGATGCCCCCTTGCCAACCGCTCTCCATGACTTGCGCGTCCGGCTTGAAGGGGCGCCAGCCGGCATCGACGAGCAGGTGGAGATGGCGGCGCGCGGAGGCACCGACATGGCGTTGGCCTTGGTGAAGTCATGGTATCCGAGCGTGCAGATGAGCATGCTGGTGGGTGGCTTTCGCACGGGAGCGTCCCTCGCGAACCTTCGTCCGGAGATCCTCATGGCCTCAGGGAGAATTGCCTAGGCGGTGGACCTGACGAAGTTGGTGCTCGCCGAGCCGTCCGCGACGGCTCGGCCGACTGTAGGCGCTGGAGCCGGCAGCGCTGCTGCCGCCTCCGATGCCGCTGCTACCTGATTTGTTTGCTCCCCTGGAATGCCGGGCGTATTTGTCGTTCTGTTCTGTCAACTGTCCTGACACATTACCTATCTTGTTATTTTGGGCGTCCTTGATGACTGCCTTGTAAAGCTCGCTATTCTGCTTCCTGTCGTTGATTGCTACCTTGAGTGTCGTTTTCTCTGTGATTGCTGGGCCTTTGAGCTAGAACTCGTGTTTGTTTAGGTGATGATAATCACCATGCCTAGCCCCCGAATTTTGGGCCGGCTTGAGCATCGAGCCGGGTCGAAATTTTATGTCCCTTGCTTGTTTTGTGTTTTTTCTTTCACCGTCATGATATCGTGCAGCCCCCGAGTCCTCGGCTTGGGGTGGGGTAGCTGGTCGTCCGGGTGCGCGACACCGGCTTGACGGCTGGTGTAGCCCCCGGGTGTTTTCTCCCGGCAGACGGCGTGGCAGCCTTCGAGTCCGTGACTCGGGGTGTTGTAGACATGCGTCCGGGTCTGCGGAGCCGGCTTGCCGGCTGCGCAGCCCCCGGGAATTTCCTGCCGGCTGACGGCGTGGCAGCCCTCGAGTCCGTGACTCGGGGTGTTGTAGACATGCGTCCGGGTCTACGGAGCCGGCTTGCCGGCTGCGCAGCCCTCGGGAATTTCCTGCCGGCAGACGGCGTGGCAGCCCTCGAGTCCGTGACTTGGGGTGTTGTAGACATGCGTCCGGGTCTGCGGAGCCGGCTTGCCGGCTGCGCAGCCCCCGAGAATTTCCTGCCGGCTGACGGCGTGGCAGCCCCCGAGTCCGTGACTCAGGGTGTTGTAAACATGCGTCCAGGTCTGCGGAGCCGGCTTGCCGGCTGCGCAGCCCCCGGGAATTTTCTGCCGGCTGACGGCGTGGCAGCCCCCGAGTCCGTGACTCGGGGTGTTGTAATCATGCGTCCGGGTCTGCGGAGCCGGCTTGCCGGCTGCGCATCCCCCGGGAATTTTCTGCCGGCTGACGGCGTGGCAGCCCCCGAGTCCGTGACTCGGGTGTTGTAAACATGTCTCCGGGTCTGCGAAGCTGGCTTGCCGGCTGCGCAGCCCCCGGGAATTTTCTTTGCCGCCTTGATCCCGCGATATGCCTTTTGCCTCCTCAGCTTTGCCGTCTTTTGCGTCAGTGGCCACGTGTCGCTTGGATATGGGACGCTGACGGTTGAGATACCGTCGAGTCCCCTTATAAATAGCAGAGCGGGTGCGTCTTCCTTACTTCATCTTCTCTTCCACTTCGCTCTTTCTCTTCACCCAAGCATGGCGCCGAAGAAAGATATCGAGTTGGGGGTTCCCGTTATGGCAAAGCACGGCCGTGGTCGTCCGCCGAAGAAGGACGCTGGCGAGTCCTCCGCCGCGGCAACCAAGCGCGGCAGAGGCCGGCCGCCCAAGCTCGGACGCGGCGGTGGTGGAGATGTCGCTGCTGCGGTGGCTGGAGGCGAACGGAGCCCCTCTCCCGCTCGCTCGGAATCTCCTGCAGGTGCCTTTTGGGACGAGTTCCCCATCTCGGAGTTTCTCTTGACGCTTTACGAGCCCATCCAGCGCGTCCAGTGGCTCCCTCGAGCCGTCGCCGATGCGTTGGAGGGGGAAGGCCCCTTCACATTTCTTCTTCATCGGGTTGGAGCTCGCCAGGGCCCCTGGGAGGTGCACGCTCGTGTCACTGTCAGCCAAGAGGGTGGGAAGGTTCGCCGGCGGGCTGAGTTCTTCTCTGGCTGGAAGGCCTTTGCCAAGTTCTTCCGCCTGGAGCCTCCCTTCATCCTCCATTTCCAGCTGAAGCGCCAGACTGGGGTCCTCCACGTCAAGGTCTTCGACGGCTCTCTGTGACTCAAGGAGTGGGAGGAGAGCGATGACAATATGACTCCGCCTCCCGCTTAGCTTTTAGGTCGTCCTGTAGCCGGCTTAGACCGTGTGCGGGGTTGTCCGCCTGTGGACTTCCTTCTTTTGCTTATGTAACCTGCTCCCGGCTGTAATCCTTTATCAATGATATCGAATGCTTTTTGGCTTTGCTCTTGCATTTGTGTGATGGTGGCCGACTTGATCTTTCACACGTTGGCCGGGTTGAGATCTCCAGGGCCGGGAGGCGACATTTTTGTGTGGGAAGCAAAATGACAAAGTGGTTAGCTTGCTCTTTCGTTTATGGGAAGTACTTCTTACTTTGCTTAGCTCAATTTCACACTCGCCTGTAGCCTCTCCTACTGCCGTTCGTGTGCACTTCACCGTCCAGCGGGTTCATGCACACTACTATAACGTTAGGATCTGGTTTGTTGGGCCAGAGTTTTCTCAGCCGGCAATGATTTCTGTTTCTTACGTCTTTCGCATACAGTCAGCCTCCAGCTTATTTTCTTGCCGGCCTTAACCGGATCCGAAGAGTTAGCTGTTTAGCGTTGTGTAGTTAATCGTCCGTAATAGGAGAAGTAGTTGCCGACTGCCGGCTTGGCCGAGTTTATAGAACAGCGTTTAGCCGGCAGTACTTTCCTTTGTGCGTTTTTCACGTTGTTGGCCCCCTCCAGCTTGTTCTCTTGCCGGCCTTAACCGGATCCGAAGAGTTAGCCGTTTAGGGGTTAGTCACGCTACACGGCCGCTAAAGGCAAGCTTGCCGGCTGCCGGAGAAACCGGAAAGGAAATGAAGAAAAGGGTTGCGAAAAAACTGCTCATGTGTTCATCATTCTCACTTCTTTATTGATAGCATGGGTGATACATACATGGTTCTTTCTCAAGTGTAGAATCGACGCAAGAGTGACGCGTTCCATGGCCTTTCCGTTTCATCACCTTCCTTGTCCATCGTGTCCTTCTTGTGTTCGCGGGCGTCGATCAAATAGTATGCATCATTGATGAGCGCTTTGCTTACGATGAATGGTCCTTCCTAGGGTGATGAAAGCTTGTGCATGCTCTTTGTGTCTTGGATTAGTCGTAGCACGAGGTCGCCTTCACGAAAGCGGACAGGCCTGACCTGCCGGATGTGGTAGTTGCGTAGTTGTTGCTGATACATCGCCGATCTTGACTCGGCAAGTTGGCGCGCTTCCTCGAGCAGGTCCATTCCGTCTTCGTAGGCTTGCTTAGCTTCTGCTTCTGTGTACAGCACGATTCGGGGCGCATCATGCTCGATGTCAGTTGGCATGACGGCTTCAGCCCCGTGGACGAGGAAGAAGGGGGTGAAACCGGTTGAGCGATTCGGGGTTGTCCTTAGGCTCCAGAGGACGGAAGGTAGTTCTTCTTCCCATGCGCCGGCTGCCCGCTCGAGTGGTTCGAGCAACCGAGGCTTGATGCCGGATAGGATGAGGCCGTTTGCCCGCTCGACCTGCCCATTTGACTGCGGGTGTGCGACGGAGGCCACGTCGAGCCGGATGCCGGTCCTGCCGCAGAACTTGGCGAATTCCCCCTTGACGAAGTTCGACCCATTGTCCGTGATGATGCTGTTGGGGTAGCCGAAGCGGTAGATGATGCTTTTGAAGAACTTGACGGCTGTTGGTCCATCCAGCTTCTTGATCGGCTTGGCTTCAATCCATTTCGTGAACTTGTCGACGGCTACCAGCAGGTGTGTCATGCCTCCACTGGATCTCTTCAGCGGACCAACCATATCGAGCCCCCAGACGGCAAACGGCCAGGTGATAGGAATTGTCTTGAGTGCTGAAGCCGGCGTGTGCTTCTGCGTTGCGAATCGTTGACAGCCGTTGCAGAGCCGGACTAGCTGGTTTGCGTCCGCCAGCGCAGTCGGCCAGTAGAACCCGTGCCTGAACGCCTTAGCCACAATTGCTCTCGAGGACGCGTGATGACCGCATTCACCTTGATGAATCTCTTTGAGGATCTTGATTCCTTCTTCCTGGCTCACACAGCGCTGGAATATTACAGAGACACTACGTTTGTACAGCTCGTTGTTGATGATGGTGTAAGCACTTGCTCGGTGTTTGATTTGCCTGGCGATGAGCTCGTCCGCCGGGAGCTCGTCATTGGCGAGGTAGGCGAGGAAGGGTTGGGTCCATGGCGGAGCTTCTTCGATGACGAGGACCTCGACGGCTTCCGGCTCGCCTGGAGCCGGCCTAGCCGACTCCGCGTCCGGCGGCATCCGGATGGAGTCGGAGCCGGGACACGGCGTGATGGATGGCTTGTACAGCTTCTCGAGGGCGACGCCGGGTGGGATTTCCTCGCGAAGAGAGCCAATGTTCGCCAAAGTGTCAGCTGCCTCGTTGTTGGAGCGGTGGATGTGGTGGAATTCGCATCCGTCGAAACAACCCGCGAGTTGCTGGATGAAGAAGCGGTAGGCGGCCATGTTGGGGTCCTTGGCGTCCCAATGACCAGTGGTCTGCTGAACCACCAAGTCGGAGTCGCCATAGCAGAGGATCCGCCTGATGTTCATGGCTTTGGCGAGCTTGAGGTCGTGCGCAAGAGCTTCGTATTCAGCTACATTGTTGGACGCCGTGAAGTGGATTTGTAGCACGTATTCGAGTCGGCCCCCTTTGGGTGAGGTGAGGACGACTCCGGCGCCGAGTCCCCAGTATCTTTTGGAACCATCGAAGTGCATGAGCCAATGTTCGCCGGAGTCGGGTGGCGGCGGTATGTGGTCCGTCTCCGTCCAGTTGGCTAGAAAGTCCGCCAGCTCCTGTGACTTGATCGCCGTTCTCTTGTCATATTCGACTCCGTGCGCCGTCAGGTTGATCGCCCATTTCGCGACTCTGCCGGTTGCATCCTTGTTGCCTATGATCTCGGCAAGCGGAGCATCGCTTATCACCTTGATCGGATGCTCCTGAAAGTAGTGCTTCAGCTTCTTCGTTGCCATGTACACGCCGTATACGAGCTTCTGGTAGTGCGGGTAATTTTGCTTTGACTGCGAGAGCACCTCGCTGAGGTAGTAGACTGGCCGCTGAACCGGCCGCTGCTTGCCGGCTTCATCTCGTTCCACCACCAGGACGACGCTGACGACTCGGTTGGAGGCGGCGATGTACATGAGCATGGGCTCCTTTGGAGCCGGAGGTGCTAAAACCGGGGTGGTGGCCATCGCACGCTTGAGGTCCTTGAAGGCGGCATCTGCCGCGTCACTCCAGACGAACTTGTCAGTCTTCTTCAGTAAATGGTAGAGCGGGAGAGCCTTCTCACCGAGCCGGCTAATGAAACGGCTGAGGGATGCCAGACAGCCGGTGAACTTTTGGATGTCCTTGACGCTTCTCGGCTGTCGCATGTTGTTGATGACGGCGATTTTCTCCGGGTTGGCCTCGATTCCTCGTGCTGACACAAGGTAGCCGAGTAGCTGTCCGGCTGGAACGCCGAACACACATTTCTCCGGGTTGAGCTTCATCTGGAAGCGCGGCGCAGGTTATCGAAGGTTTCCTTGAGGTCAGCGAGCAGAGTGTGCTCTCCTTGGTCGTCGACGTAGGCGTGCGCGTTACGACCGATCTAGTCGTGCAAGCATTTCTGCATGCAGCGTTGGTATGTTGCCCCGCGTTCTTCAAGCCGAACGGCATGGTGGTGTAGCAGTACGGGCCGTAGGGGGTGATGAAGGCGGTCTTGAGCTGGTCGTCCGGGTTCAGCGGAATTTGGTGGTAGCCGGAGTAGGCGTCGAGGAGGGAGAGGAGGTCGCAGCCGGCTGTCGAGTCGATCACTTGGTCGATGCGCGGCAATGCAGCGAAGGGGTCTATGGGGCAGGCCTTGTTGAGGTGGGTGTATCGATACACATCCGCCACCGCTTGTTTTTCTTTTCACCATCACCGGATTGGCTAGCCACTCCGTGTGCTGTACTTCCTTAATGAATCCGGCCGCGAGTAGTCGGGCTATCTCTTCTCCTATCAACTGTCTTCTCCCCTCCGCGAAGCGACGCAGAGACTGGTTCACCGGCTTGGCATCTGGCTTGACGTGTAGAGAGTGCTCGGCGAGTTCCCTCGGTACCACCGGCATGTCCTTGGGGGACCACGCGAAGATGTCCCGGTTCTCACGGAGACTCGACGAGCGCGCTTTCCTATTTGGGGTCCAGGCTCGCCCCCACGGTGACGAACTGGATTTGTCGTTGTCGTCGAGTAGATCTTCTTTGTGTTCGGCGCCGCCTAGAACCTCGACTCGCCAGCCGGCTTGGCCGACTCGGAATCTCCAGCTTCTCCTTGCTGCCTTGCGCTTGAATTGTGTCGCATCTCCTCGTTGCAGACCATGGTCTCGGCACCTTCGCGCTGTTGGTGGCGCAAGCGATGTAGCGCTTGTAGTCTCCGGCGACGGTGATGATCCCGCGTGGGCCTGGTAGCTTCATCTTGAGGTAAGCGTAGTGAGGTACCGCCATGAACTTGGCGAGCGCCGCCGCCCGAGTATGGCGTGGTAGGCGCTGGAGTGGTCGACCACCTCGAAGGAGATGGTCTCGCGGCGGTGATTGCTCTTGGTGCCGAATAGGACGTCTAGCCGGATGAGGCCCATGGATGAGCCGGCTCGCCCTGGCACGATGCCGTGGAAGACCGTCCGGCTCGGCGTCAAGCTGGACTCGGAGACGCCCAGCTTCTCCAGCGTGTCGCGGTAGAGGATGTTGATGCTGCTGCCCCCGTCGATGAGGACGCGTGAGAAGGTGCAGGCGCGCTTGGGAGATGATCATGGGCTCCAGGACTAGAGCATAGCCGCCTGGGTTGGGCATCAGCTCCGGGTGGTCGCTGCGGTCCCACGTGATGGGCTCTTGCGACCAGTTGAGGTATTGGGGGACAGGTGGAACCACCGCATTCACCTCCTTGAACCGCTCGCGCCGGCTTCGCTTGTCGTCGCGCTCGCTGACGAACACGATGTAGGCGGCATCCGGATTCTGGTACCCGTCTGGACCCCTTGAGGCGGAGATGGAAGGCGCTCCCTCCTCTGTTCTTCGCGTTGGCGATCATCGCGATTCCTGTCTTCGCGCCGTCTGTCGTCGCGTCTCCGATCATCCCGTCCGGCTTCATCCGGAAGCGGAGGCGGATTTCGCCGTTCGTACGGTGGCGGCCTTGGGCGGCCGAGGTTACATTGCCGACGGTTGGTCGCGGCTGGTCGTCGTGGTTCCGGCACGGTTGATCGAGTAGGAACTCGTAGCTGTTCCTCGCCCTTGTCCGGCGCATGTCGCTGCTCGTCCTCATGCGGCGGTTGTCGAAGCCTCCTGCCGGCCTTCCCTCGGTGGTGGCGACGACCTTGGACTCGACGCGGTCGTCCGTGGACTTGCGCTTGCCGGTCGCGTCGGAGTCACGCCGGGTTGATCTTCCTCCCTCCTGGTTCTCCGCCCGGCTGCGGCGTGCAGCCGGCTCCGCCGTGATGATTCTTCCGGCTTCGTCGAGTCGAATCGGGTTGGTCATGCCCGCGTCGGCGGTGGCGTACTCGTCGGCGATTGCCATGAGCTCCGCCATGGTCTTCGGGCTCTTCCTCAGGAGCCTATGCTTGAGCAGCGTCTGATCTCGGCAGCCTTGAATGAAGTACTGGACGGCTTGGAGCTCGAGGATCCCCTCGCAAGAGTTGCGCAGGCTAGTCCATGGGTGAGGTAGGCTCGGTCCGACTCGCCGTCCTTCTGCTTGCACAGCGCGAGCAGCTGTGCGTTGCCGGGGCGCAAGTAGGTGCCGGTGAAATTGCGATTGAACACTTCCTCGAAGTCCAGCCAGCTGTTGACGCTTTCAGCCGGCAGGCTGTTTCAGCCAAGTCGAGCCGACCCCTGGAGGCATGTGGCACCCCCCTCTGGCACATGTCACCAGAGAGGCGATCGCCCCGTGCGCCAGCCCAGGATATCTGGACGCACGTTACGACAATGCAACATAGCCGAAATATCATTACACAATCAGTCCCAGAGGGCTATAAATGGTTTACATGGCCATCAAGGCATGAGAAATTATCATGGCCAAGAATGGCACGGGACAGAGTTTTAACTGGCAGCGGAAGACAATGATACGGCAACGGCTTAGGGAGGCTCCATTCCACAGGCATCTGCGCTGGGCTACTGATCCTAGCACGTTCTTGCTCCATCTCTTTGCTATGGTAGAAGATGAATCCTCTCAACGTCTGGCCACATGAAAAGCCAGTTTGAGTACGGTGACGTACTCGCAAGAAAACAACCACAAGACATGAACAATCAAGAAGAAGTCAGGCAACAAGCAGCTAGCGACAGAAAATAATCTAAACAGGGCAAGTGTCTACTTACGGCAGTCTAAGTGGGTAGCAACAAGGCAGCCCTACAAATCATGGCATAAGCAATTAATAGGGTATCACCAGTACAGAGTCCAAGCCAGGGGTTGGATCGTGTACCGGAGATCACACAAAGAACTTACCTGTGACGAATAACGGATGTACCCATTGGTACGAAGTATTTAACATCACCTGTCATCACAACTAGGCCCAACGGCCTTACCACATCAGTCAAACTGCTAGGCCCACTGGCCTCATGTTTCCACTTTGGGCATGCACGGTTGATGTCGGCTCAAGCCTAACTATAGGCTCACAACGACACACCGTCATCCCTATATGCGGGTAACCATCCACAGCTCAAATTACATTTCCTGCATCAACTTATTGTTCATTCAGTGAAGTCGGGTTGTTCATCTTTCTTTCACACCGAACTTAAGTTTAACCTCCGGACTCGACAAAGGACAATAGTGTGACCGACACTGAACTNATGAGGCCCATGGATGAGCCGGCTCGCCCTGGCACGATGCCGTGGAAGACCGTCCGGCTCGGCGTCAAGCTGGACTCGGAGACGCCCAGCTTCTCCAGCGTGTCGCGGTAGAGGATGTTGATGCTGCTGCCCCCGTCGATGAGGACGCGTGAGAAGGTGCAGGCGCGCTTAGTGGAGATGATCATGGGCTCCAGGACTAGAGCATAGCCGCCTGAGTTGGGCATCAGCTCCGGTTGGTCGCTGCGGTCCCACGTGATGGGCTCTTGCTACCAGTTGAGGTATTGGGGGACAGGTGGAACCACCGCATTCACCTCCTTGTACCGCTCGTGCCGGCTTCGCTTGTCGTCGCGCTCGCTGACGAACACGATGTAGGCGGCATCCGGATTCTGGTATCCGTCTGGACCCCTCCTCTGTTCTTCGCGTTGGCGATCATCGCGATTCCTGTCTTCGCGCCGCCTGTCGTCGCGTCTTCGATCATCTCGTCCGGCTTCATCCGGAAGCGGAGGCGGATTTCACCGTTCGTACGGTGGTGGCCTTGGGCGGCCGAGGTTACATTGCCTGACGGTGTGGTTCGCTGGTCGGTCGCCGTGGTTCCGGCACGGTTGATCGAGTAGGAACTCGTAGCTGTTCCTCGCCCTTGTCCGGCACAATGTTGCTGCTCGTCCTCATGCTGCGGTTGTCGAAGCCTCCCGCCGGCCTTCCCTCGGTGGTGGCGACGACTTTGGACTCGACGCGGTCATCCGTGGACTTGCGCTTGCCGGTCGCGTCGGAGTCACGTCGGGTTGATCTTCCTCCCTCCTGGTTCTCCGCCCGGCTGCGGCGTGCAGCCGGCTCCGCCGTGATGATTCTTCTGGCTTCGTCGAGTCGAATCGGGTTGGTCATGCCCGCGTCGGCGGTGGCGTACTCGTCGGCGATTGCCATGAGCTCCGCCATGGTCTTCGGGCTCTTCCTCAGGAGCCTATGCTTGAGCAGCGTCTGATCTCGGCAGCCTTGAATGAAGTACTGGACGGCTTGGAGCTCGAGAATCCCCTCGCAAGAGTTGCGCAGGCTAGTCCACCGGGTGAGGTAGGCTCGGTCCGAATCGCCGTCCTTCTGCTTGCACAACACGAGCAGCTGTGCGTTGCCAGGGCGCAAGTAGGTGCCGGTGAAATTGCGATTGAACACTTCCTCGAAGTCCAGCCAGCTGTTGACGCTTTCAGCCGGCAGGCTGTTCAGCCAAGTTCGGGCCGACCCTTGGAGCATGAGTGGCACGTAGCGTACGGCCACCCGCTTGTTGCCGCCTGCGATGTTGACCGCCGTGACGTAGTCGGCGAGCCAGTCTTCCGGCTTCGCGGTGCCGTTGTACTTGGGTGTATCCCTTGGGAGGGTGAATCCCCGCAGGAACTGCTCGGTCCGGATACGAGGTCCGAAGCAGCGATGAGCCGCGATGTCCTCCTCCTCGATGATGCTTGATGCCTTGAGCGCGTCAATGCGGAGGCGTGCGTCATGGCTCGTTTCGGGCCCCAGCGGTCCCAAGCGCTCCTCGATAGTGACCTTGTGTCCGATTCGCTCCTTGACGCTGCGGCCGGCTTGCGGCCCGTTCCGGTTGCCGTCTTCACGTCGTCCAGCCGGATCGCGGCCATGATCACGAGGATGCGAGCTCGCGCTCCCCTCGCGATGAGCTCGTGGTTGCTTGTCCCTCGCCTTTCCGCGGCTTGTGGATGACGCCTCGGCTCCTTGCTTGGTCTTGCCGGCTGGGTCGTAGCCTGGAGGCGGCTCATGATGTTCCCGGCTCGCCGTCGCCTCGGTTTCGCGTTGCTGCCGGTTAGCCGCGGCGATGAGCTCCTGGACCCGGCGTGCTTGTTGGCATAGCTCCTCGCCTTGGAGATGGGGTAGTTCTGCTGCGGCCTCCGCGGCCTTCATGTTTTGCACCGGGTTGCTGTACTCGGGAAAGACGATGTTCGAATGCTCGTGCGGCTGGCCGGCACGGTTCAGGGTACCGCCGAGATCCCCTCCTTTGCGCCTGACCTCGTTCAGCTTCTCCGTGTTGCCTCTTGCCGGCTCGAAGCCGTGGACAGTGTTGTACTCGCGCATCGTGGCGTTGAGTCGGCGCTGTGTTGATGCGAGGTGAAGAGCTTTGTCGTATATCTGTTGACGCATCCTCTCGAGTTCAGCCGCCGCCTTGGCTGGGTCCGCACCCGGCGCGATGGGGGTGCTTAGCAGCTCGAAGTCAGCTTCAAGGTTGTGCTGAAAACGAGAGGGTTCGCCAGCTTCATGAACAGTAGCGGCGACGTCGCCTCCCGCCGCCACGTGCTCGACCATGTGCACCTCGGCGTAGACGTTGAGCTTGACGTCGTCGCAGTCGGCGTCGCCGGAGCTGAGGTAGCCGAAGGCGGAGTCGTCGTCGCAGGTGCTGGCGTCGAAGATCGAAGGAGCCAAGCTCGAGTAGACCACCTCCGGGTACTCCTTGGCGGCGACGTAGACGCGGAAATCGCCAAGGGTGACGACTGTGCCTCCGCTGGTGAAGCCCACGTCGGTGAAGCTCTTGGTGTTGTCGAGGACGCAGCCGATGGAGCCGATGGAGGGCACGAGGCCGGAGACGATCCGCCGATCATCTACGGTCCGGGATCCCGCGCAGAACGTGACTCCGCTCGTCGCGAGCCCACGGTGGGCGCCAAATGTCGTGGTGGGTTGCACGGCATATCCATCAGAGATGAAAAGAAGGATGGGGCAGGCGACGATGGATGCTCGCGCGGGATTTGGGTAACTAGCACGCAAACACACACGAGTTACCCAGGTTCAGAGCCCTCTTGTGTAGGTAACACCCCTACGTCCTGCTCTTCTTGTTCTTATTGCTTGATCACAGAATCGGGCTACAAATACTCCTTGAGCTGTGTTCGGGTGGCAGCCGGCTGGAAGTCCTAGCCGGCTGGAGGTTGAAGATGATGCTACTTGGGTGTTCTGGTTTCTCATGTTCCTTGCCTCACGCAGGAGGCTCTAGCCCGCCTTATATAGGCAGCAGGCTAGGGTTTTGGGTTACAAGGATTTTACAGGTTTGTCCCTATGACATCATCTACTTTTTGGCCGGCTAGAGCTCGCTGCCATGATTCTGCACAGGAGATGCCTGACAGGAAGTACTGTTCACCAGGAGCGGTTATACGGGCCTGGCCCACCCGTACGGAGCTGTCGGTTGGTGCGTCCGGCTCCAGCCCAGCCGGTCGCCTATGTCCGGGTAGACGTAGGCGGCTTGATTCAGCCGGCTGGTTCCAGGCGGCACTATGCAGCCGGCACTTGTTCAACCGGCCTGTGGAATTCTGAAGGAATGGACCTCTTTGGGATATCCGGGGTTCATATCCCCGACACCCGGCGGCGGAGCGCACTGCAGCTCGAGCTGGCGGCGGACATGGCGACGATTCCACGACGGCGCAACAGATCTACGTCGGGGCGGTGCGCGGAGGGCTGCGGCGACAGTGGCGCAGAGCTAGGGTTCGTCGGCGTGAGGAAGAGCAGAGAGGAAGAGCGACGCGCGATGGGGAAGAAGATAACTCCCACTGCTATGACAGGTGGGCCCATGCGCAAGGACAATGACAGGTGGGCCCAGGCGCAAGGGCTAACGGCTCTGTTAAGGACATAACGGCAGCTGCGCCACGTCAGCAGCAAAAAACCACCCAGATTGTCCAAAACCAACTTAGGGGGTGATTTATCCGGTTTTATGGATTTGAGGGTTTGAAAACTCCCAATTTTAAATTTGGGATGAATTATATCCAATGTGTGACATTTGGGGGTGAAATATATACTTATCCCCCACCACCCCGAAATATCCTTCACGCTGTCCTAGGCCCATTTGCAGGGACAACGGCCAGAGGATTCGGAGCCACAAAACCTTATTGGCGAATACCCTCCTCACGCTCGTCTACCAAAAGCTGCCCCCACACTGCTGCACGCCCCAGAACAACACTCCGCACACCAGCCGCCGCCGCCCCCGCCGCCGCTGCGTAAAGATGAAAGCGATTGGAAGCGGCGGCGAGTGGTGGTGGAACCTCCCGTCTCTTCGCCGCAAGAACGACTCTCGCCGCCGCGGCCGCCGCAACCAAGACGCTCGCGGTCGCCGCCGGGGCCCCCCGCGGGAGCCGCTCTCGTCGTCCTCAGATTCCGCCGGCCAAAGCAGTGGCTGGCCCCTCGACTTCCCATTTAAGCAGGCCGTGACCGCCGCCTGTCTCACCCTCACAGGCGATACAATTGCGCAGGTCCACCGCCGCATCCTCGACCGCCGAAGCCGCGGCTCCGAACCCGACACCAAGGTCACTCCTTTGCTCTACATGTCATTTCCCTTTAGAAAGGGTAATCTAAATGGAATTCCTATGAATATGAAGAAAATTATGATGATGGAGTTCTGTGATTGTTCCAACAACTGAAACCTGAAGCAGTGGCTGGCTTGCTATCACACCTCCGATGTAGACCAAACCGTTAGGTCCAAATCAGTAGTTTCCCTAGAGTAAGCATAAAACCTGCACCACCGTGCCACACTTAGCTAGATCACAATGCACCTGCCATTATGTGATCTTGGATGCTTTGATACGTGTAAACTTGACTCTTTATACTGTGATGAATTCTGACACCTGCCGGGGTCTTCCTTACAGGCTATCGTACCAGACCTATTACTGAACCATGATTTGCTTCGTTCACTTCGTATAGCTTCTTATGGATTCCTTCTCTATGGGCCGGGCTCATATGCTTGGTATCAGTTCCTCGATCAGTCTATGCCCAAGCAAACATTGGCAAGTCTGTCCACTAAGGTGCAGTTTGCATCCTCCCATGTAACCTAATGCGTTGGACTGTTCTTTCCACAATAATAAATTATCTCTGTTTATGCTGTTGTCATTCCAGGTCGTACTGAATCAGATTGTTCTTGGTCCTTGTGTTATTGCTGTAATTTTTGCCTGGAACAACTTATGGTTAGGGAAATTGTCAGAATTGCCATCTAAATATCAGCACGATGCCCTTCCCACTCTTCTCAATGGTAATTCTTCTTGAACGTATTCTCAGTGTTGTACTTGAACAAAAAAAAACTTGATGTTATGGTATGTTCATTTTATTCTCATATCGCAGGGTTTAAATTTTGGATTCCCGTGTCGATTGTTAACTTCGGGTACAGTCCCTTATCTTCTAGCTTTACTTCTAATACTTAATTCAGCGTTTTCTAATAGTAGTCTAGATTGTGTTTAGTTTCTAGTTTATTTAGTACTTTGCTTCATATAAGTGTCTGGTCCTTTACTAATTTTCTATATGTATACCAGGATGATTCCTTTGCCTGCTCGTGTTGGCTTCATGTCCTCTTGTTCCATTTTTTGGAACTTTTATTTGTCGACCACAATGAACAAATGAATTTCTAGTTCTCATCTCAGGTTAGTTTTTGCTGCAACTCAAATTCTCCAGTGATTAACTTCTCTTGTCTAGGCGTGGTTACATTAACTTTTGATAAACTCAGATGATTATAGCTGCAACTTAAGAAATTATGCATTGTCGCCTTAAAAGAAAATCTGCATCTGTTGCCATGAACTGAACTTTAGTTGGCAGCCAGACACACAGCATTCTATTTGCTTTCTTTATGTGGGAATTTGACATAATGTTGATAAGCTATGTGCCAGCCTCTTTGGAAATTTATATTGCCGGCCTCAATGATAGTTGTTCCTGCAACTCAGAATCTCTGGTGGTTGACTTCTCTTGTCTAGGTATCGGTATATTTTAACTTTTGGTTAACTCAGATGATTATGGATGTAACAAAATAAATCATGCATCGTCACCTTAAAAGAACTGCATTTGTTGTCATCAATTGAACTTATGTTGGATGCCAGACATTAGCGTTTCATACATTGTTGCTTCCTTTTTGTGAAACTTTCTGCCAAACAATCTTCGATATTGTTAAAAGGGAGCTGGTGGTGGTTCATCCGCACCTCCTCCCCTGCCCTCCTCACAAACCGGATATATTGGCCTTTCTTCGGAACTAAGTCAAGAAACAAATCTTGTGTTCCAAAACGAAAATTATAAGATTCTGTTTAAAGTTTAAACAATTCCACATATACAAAGAAAAGCTGCATGCAAGCGAATTAGTGTTAGTTTTAGTTTTCTATCGCTATCTTGTTTTTCTTGAACATTATTGGTTACCTTCTCGGCTCATGTATACAGAGTAAAGTTGCGTGCATGCCCTTAATGTCAGTTTTAGTTTTCTGTTACTTTATCCTTTTTGGTTGACATTTCACATCAAGATGTAGGCCATAACAAGCATGGACTAGTCGGTTTTTTCTTTGAAACCTATGGGTGTTTCAGTTGAGTGGATGGAGGAAATAGAGAGAAAAACAAGTGTTTTTTTGTGACATGGTCAAACATCACACAAGCACATTGCCTCGACATAGACATTCACAAAATAGAAAACCAAGTTAAACAATGCCTCCATAGTAATTTAGTTATTATCACGTAGCAACATGCGGATATTAAATGTGCTGAGCCTGATTGTCTGCTCCTTTTATTGTTTATAATCATTCAACTGTAACAGGAAAGGATCTGAAATAGCCTGTTTCGGCCAGCACACCAGTTATATGTGGCTCCATAACAAAAGATCTACTCCTCTTATTGTTTAGATTCATTCAACTGCAACAGAGGGGAATCTGAAGGAGTTTGTGTCGTCTTATATGTGATGGTGACGGTGTCGTGGGCAATTCTGGCGGTGGTCTCTTGAGTTGACGGACATTATTGCAAAAGATTCATTAGCAACGGGGGCATACGATCGATGGAGAACTTACAGTTTTGTCTAAAGATGCATGAGCATGCAACCCTAATTTGGCAGTGGAAGTGTTGTAATTTAGATCGTTTTGTATGAGGTTTACTTGTACGGCGAAGACATTGGTGCACGCCTCTGAATACAGTGTTGTAAGTGCAATTTTCCAAGAGAAATATGAATTATGTTTTGGAAATTATTACACTTGAAATGTCAGTCTTACGATAACTAGACCTGTAATGAAGAATAATACAATGAGGATCGAAGAAGGTTCCACCATCTTTAATGATCATAAGGTATTTCTTTTGTGATCAATAATACTACCAAGCAAAGGAACTAGTTCACAGCATGGTATGGACTATTCCAACCAAACTTCCATTTATTATCGACGCCTCCGGTAAAGACTTTGTTGGTCTTCAAAAAGAATTACAAAGCATATTTAACAAAACAAAAAATGCTATGCCATTTCTATCATGTTCTTTTACACGCCAAACAATATACAGATTGGAGGGAACCTAAAAACTGACACAGCTACAGCCTACAAGGTACATAGTGAAAAGAATGGATAATAAATTAAATGCTTGTAAAACTACGACTTCTAGACTTCTAGTTTTATCTTGGAGATTTTGTGGAAATGCATCTTCCACACAAAATAAGCTGTGATACAGCTCGCGACCTTCCCGTCCTGACCCTTAATGACGAGAGCTGTGGAAAAATGATTGGATTAGCATTGACAAAAACACATATCATAGAGAAACATTAGAACAAGAACTGTAATTTAAGCAGGGTTCCCAAACCCTGACGCTAAATGGTCGCACGCATAACCAGTGTGCAAACACCATGTTGTGCTCTAGTGTCAACAGTGCTAATGCTCTCTTGAAAATCTACAGCCATTCCAAACATATGCAAAATCCCACAAGAATGCAAGAGGAAAAAATCTATCTGACAAGTACTAGTTCCTCTTTTTGGCACTGTGTGGATGTTACCTTTTTTTAATTGTATTACAATTCGTCATAAAAATATTGTACTCGTCTAGATAGAAGGTATATATTCTTTAAGGTATGACCGCCGAAGGAGAGCACCATATCCAGCTAGGCAAGGTCAGATCAAAAGGGGCCCACTTAATATATCTTTAAGGTTATACAGATTCATCATCTATGACAGAAAGGACCAAGGTAATAGTGGCTTTTTTGTATAGTTCCACAAAAGCAAGTAAGTCTTAAATACGGGCTTCACTGATAAGAGAGTCAGAAACATTAGATTACTGTCAAGGTGGATTTACAGGTTGTTAGCAGGGAACAAAAGATGGTATGTGATTTACTGCGTAGAAGTATTCGCTACATTTCAGTCTCATGGCTTCAAGTGCAGTGTGGATTTTTTGTTTTGGAAGAGCCTCCATAGTGCAAATGAATGGTTTTGGTTAGGAGAAAATTCATAATTCTCTCTGGGAGAAGAGTTAGTTTTGGCACGACGTTTGGTGGGGCGAACGTGCTCTTTGATTTTGCTTCCCTAACATCTTTTATATCTGCGAGCAACAAGATGCATCTGGAAAACAATACAAGTTAACATTCCTAATTGTATTCAAGACCCATTGGTACTGACTTTAGTGACACACAATTTCCAACAAAAGCTCGAACATGAAAGATTACCTTCCGTCGAGTCTTTGAAGTTCTCCAACAAAGTATACTTCTCGATCTAGGCTCTAATCTCCTGTGCACAAATAATATCACGATTAAACATCATACTCTGAGCAGTACAAATCCTAAAGCTGAATTGGAAAAATGAATTTAAACATAGTAAATTTGACTAGCATGTTATGTTGTTACAAAAATGATTTCTGAATGATCCTCTGAAGTCACAATTTCTGCTGGTCAGCCTGGTCTAGAGTATTGATTGCCAATTTGCCATGCCTTACAGCCTTTCTGGTTTCTAGTAATTATTAGTGTGTGATATTGCCATTTCTGCATTTAAAAAAATTCAAGGAACACGCAAGAGCTTTGAGAATACTAAAAGAAGACATTGTCATTTGATGTTATTAGTTTTTATAACAGAATAGGGTAAGTTAAAATAAAAACAGAATAGGGTAAAAGAGTCATGGTGAAGTGGTATGTATTAAATTCTTAGATGCAATGCTGAAGTGCTACTCCAATATTTTAGTCTATTTGACACGATGAATTGATCATACGACCATGTTACTTACAAATTCTCTTGTTCCAGCTTTTCTGCAATTGACAAAGCTTTTCGTCTAGACCAGCCTCCTCCTCGAGAACAAGCCTCTGCCTTACCAATAACATGAGCAAGCGATACCTTTCCTTTTACTATGCTGTTCTGTCGACGCTGTTTATTTCCATTTCTTCCTCCTTGATTAATCACGCCCTCTTGGTTCGCTGATGACAAAGCCTCTTCCCATATATCACCCTTTTTTCTTTCATTTCTATCAAGAACGCCATTATCTGTTTCAGCATGACGATGCATGTGAGAAGGACCAACTTCAATGATCTCGCCTTCTGTTAATATATGAGGATCGGATTGCATCCATCTGGTCTTAGTAGAGCTAGATCCCTTCACAGGTCTGTCTTTTTTAAGCCTCCTGATGAGATTTTTTTCACCTCCAGAAGAAAGCGGACTATGTTTAGAGATGGACCTCCTTAGTGTCATGTTGGAGGAGTCATTCTCCGGGTAAGTAAACATAGATGGATCATGACCTGCTCTCGCATCATTTTTAGATTCATATCGGATTTCAAGTATTATAGCAGAATGAAGAACAGACTCGAATGCCTGCAGAATTTGTCCCCTGAAGTTTTCAGCTTTGGACTTATTTACACGTGAGCTGAATGTCAGTTGCACTGTCGGTGCTGTAGGAAGGGAAGAAACTGAGTGTTAAAAAATGGTCTGGTAAAATAACAGGCTGACAACGCATCACAATAAATATACCAAGACAAAGACCATACAGTGTTCCAATTGAGTTTGTCAATTATACTCCCTCCGTTCCAGTTTAGTCTACATTCTGTTGTAGTAAACACGCTTTCCACTAGTATATCCTCTCGGTAATAGCTCAACATTATATCTCAACCACTCATGCCCAATCAAATTTCATGCTAGCACTTAATTAAGCTTTGGGTAAGGAGAAAATGCTTTATTTCCCGTGATTCTGCTCAAAGTTCAAGACCAAGTAGTACTAATAAATACAATGCTAAATTGTCTGAATTTTTTCAGGATGTAGACTACTTAACTGTTGTTAAGAGCAGTTTAGATTAGCATGCTTGTGGGAGGAAATAAAAATTCAACATAGCACAACTACAAGTTTGGACTTGGGATGCAAGTGGGTTGGGCCGGTCAGGCTGACTCAGGATGCAAGCGGACCGTCCGCTGGACGAAGCGGACCGTCCGTGTCCGCCAGGATCGCTAAATTGTATCGCTAATCCAGCTGGGCACATGCATCACTAATCCACAATCCACAAAAAAACAGCCAGCGTCGCTATCAAGTATTCGTTAGGGTTGGCTTCGACTGGACGCTGGCGGACGTCCGCCTGCATCGCTAGGCTGACCCATTGGTCCATCCTAGTCATTTGGTTGACATAAATTGATTCATTTGTGTATAAGGTAGACATCCAAATACCCAATTGACATGAAAGTGAAACTGTTACTGAATGAGGTGGTCAATGGGATGACCCACTTCCATCCCTAATTACAAGCTGGTGAGGTTATCAGCTTAGCTCTGACTTCTTTCATAGATTGCTACTTCACCATCTACGCTTTATGGCTTCAAGAAAATTGTAATGTTTACCTATAATCATAAGCATTTCATCACCAGAGAGCAAAGTTGTATTCCTTGTTTAGAGAAAATATTATAGTTACTTAACCAAGATTCAAGTTACCCATGAGTATTGCGACTGACTACAACGAAGTGCCAAGAATTATGTGAGTAACTGATGCTGGTATATAAAAGCAATTGATACATATCCTATTGTCTGATTATCTTGTCAACACTAAAGGAAACATGCCCTCAGGTACAAGCTGCTCAAAAACTTATGGCATGATGTAGATCACCCAAAGAAATAAATGGATGTCACCAGACTTCGAATCTTACCAGTGCCTAGGCTGACGGATCTTAGCTTTCCTTCTTTGGCCATCATTTTTCTCAGTGTATCTGACTGAATACTCTCAAGCACAGCTTGCCAGATCATTTCATTTTCAGTTTTGCTATGTTTAGGTCGCTCATTTGGTTTCCCAACACTGGCTGACAAACCATTGCTATTTGATGTACGTCCAACGGTTCTCTTTTCCCCATAAGAAGTGCTTGCTACATTACCATTATGCTCAATAGCCGAGTGCCATGCTACATCCTTATCAGGAAAGGAACCAGGCAATACAGCATGGTTGACACTTGAGCTTGTTGATGAACTTGGAAGCATATACTGCTTATCAGGAGCAAGCTGAAGCAGAGCAGCCGTAAGCCAGGTTGCCTTGTCATTAGAAACCCTCAACTGTTTTTCAGCTTCCGATAGTGTTTTCAAGGCCTGGCGTAGTTTTTCCATATCGTTTTTTGACACTGAAATTAGTAATACCAGAACATTACATTATGTGGCCGCAAAATATGGAGTTACTTCATACTCTTAGTGGAGATAGACAGGATAAAATATAGTGTGTATTTGTTTTGAGCTATCCATGGTTGAAAAACTAGTTGCTTACAGGTTGGACGTTTGAAGAACTTTCTTCGTAGTCTTTCTCTTGCGAATGTGTAGGAACCAGCCAGGATGTCGGTAATTATTGTGGCAAGCTGAGACATCAGCGCCAAAGGCTCAACTCCGGTTTCTGTAATGTCCCGTAGTGTCTTCACTGTGTTCACAGTATCAGCAGATAGTGCCAAATCAAGCAGATCAACCAGCTTATCATCAGATACCAAACCAACCTGTAACATAATAAGCAGCTAAGTTGGACAGTTGTCACAGACAAGAATTGCAAACGAGGAGCATGGACTGAAAAATAAAAGTAATACTTTTGACAGGAGTTTTAAATGAATGACTTCCTTTAATTGAATTCATGGCACTAAACTTGAAACCATATTTCAGCAAAGAATCAAGAAAATTAACAGATTTATATCAAGGAGGTACACTCACAGTGTTTATGAAAAGAAGGCGTACAAATTTTGCCCAAAGTCAAATGATGTAAAGTTTAACCAAGTTTATAGAAAAAAACTGTCAACTACTATAATGCTTTATAGATATAATATGACAATATATTTCATGATGTATCTAATGATATTGATTTGGTCTTGTAGATGTTACTCCGTAATAGTTTTTTCTATAAACTTGTAGCATTTAGTGCCTGTGTCGATTGTTCCAAGTATGTGTTATTTCAATTATATGGGTAAACTGAAGTTACCACACTGTCGAACTAACTTCTTGAGAGATTACAGGACTAAACAAAACTAGCAACCCCTAACAAAATCATTACTTCTATTCGATAATGCTACAGTATATAGATATAATATGCCAATATATTTCATGATGTATCTAATGATATTGATTTGGTCTTGTAGATGTTACTCCGTAATAGTTTTTTCTAACTTTTAGCATTTAGTGCCTGTGTCGATTGTTCCAAGTATGTGCTATTTCAATTATATGGGTAAACTGAAGTTACCACACTGTCGAACTAACTTCTTGAGAGATTACAGGACTAAACAAAACTAGCAACCCCCTAACAAAATCATTACTTCTATTCGATAATGCTACAGTATATAGATATAATATGCCAATATATTTCACGATGTATCTAATGATATTGATTTGGTCTTGTAGATGTTACTCCGTAATAGTTTTTTCTAACTTTTAGCATTTAGTGCCTGTGTCGATTGTTCCAAGTATGTGCTATTTCAATTATATGGGTAAACTGAAGTTACCACACTATGTCGAACTAACTTCTTGAGAGATTACATGATTAAACAAAACTAGCAACGCCCTAACAAAATCATTACTTCTACTCGATACCTTCTACTCAAACCAGAAGGAAGCTGGGCACTGAATCTACAGTATATAGTTTGATTTTTCAAAATAAAAATGTGGAAGGATGAGATACTGATGCTTGCGAGATATCTTACAAGTTCTTGGACAAGAGACAGAGAAATCCTCTGCCCCAGCAAACTCAGCTGATCAAGAGTCATCTCCGCATCTCTCAATGATCCATCTGAACGGGATGCAATTAACCTCATCGCATCCCTATCAACATCTAGGCTTTCACTGGTGGAAATCCACCGCAACGTGTTGACGATGTCACACTCCTTCAACTTGGGGAAAAAGAACTTCTGACATCTCGACAGGATGATATGAGGAAGGTCGAGGTCGGGACCGACGAGGATGAACACCACATGGCGGGGCGCACGCTCAATCACTTTCGAGATGATGCTCCAAGTGTCGGCTGGCAGTGTGTCGCAATCATCAAATATGAACACTCTATAGTGTGATGGCGCCGGTGAAAGCATGACATTATCGAGGACATCCACGATTCCGTCCATGTCAATGTTGCCCACGGGCCCAATCTCCATGATGCTCCTGCTCTTGCCAACATTGTGCGCGATGCAGGAAGCGCACGAGTCGCAGGGCCGCGGGTGCTCGGCGGAGTGGCAGTTGAGCGCCTTGGCGAAGACGCGCGCGCAGGACGTCTTCCCTGTCCCGTGCGGCCCGTAGAAGACGTACACCAACCCGACCTTCCGCCTGAGGACGGCGTTGGACAGCGCCTGAACCACCAAGCTCTGCCCGACCACGTCCTTGAACGTCCTCGGCGCAAACTTCTGCGTCAAGCTCCGGTGCCGGCCGCGGCTCGGCTGAGAGCATTGTGAATTCAGCCCAGACCGCGACTCTGACAGGAGGTCGGAATCCATCTCGCTGCTCTGGTTGGAGAATATCCCGAGCTCCCCGGAGTAGCAGCTCCCAGCAGCCCTCCTGCCGCCAATGTCTTTCCGCGCACCGGAGGTGGCCGCCGGCTCGACGAGCAGAGGCAGAGCGTCGGAGTCGGAGCTGGTCGAGGAGGCCAGCCTCTCGGACTTCACCGGAAAAGAGAATGTGAACCGCTGAGGTGCGAGCGGGAGGCTGCAGCGGCCGCTTCAGATTCGCGCCCCGCCGCAGACTTGGGGTCGGAGAGGCCGCAGGAGAGGCTCCGGCCGGCCAGGTCGAGGATGGACTTGCCCCGGTGGTGGAGGCGCGACCAGTTCCACGGAATGCCGCAGACGTTGCGCGAGTCCTGCGACGGCACGTGCTGCGCCGCGCCGTTGCGGAAGAGGTACTTGTTGCCGCAGACGGCCTCCTGGGAGCTGGAGTTGGCGGAGAGCGCGGCGGCGGCGTTGCGATCTGCGGCGGCCTTGCTGGCGGTGGCGGTGGCGGTTGTGCCGGCGCGGCGGCCGGCCCCGCGCTTGAAGCGGCGGCGGGGGCGCCTGGTGACCGGCTTGGGGTGGTGGGGGTTCTCGGAGAGCTGGTCCAGGAGCGTCTTGAGCGCCGTGGCGCTGCGGCGGGACTTGGCGTTGGCGGGAAGGTCGTGTTCGTCGTCGTCGGTGTAGGGGTCGGGGTCGGCCGCCACCTTGGAGGAGGACCCGACGGAGCGGCGCGTGGAGGGGTCTCGGAGCGAGCGCGAGCGCTGGAGGGCGAGGAGGTCCCGCATCAGCGCCGCTGACGTGACGGGCGTGGGGCTCCGCCTCCGGCCCGACGACGAGGCGGCGGGTCCGGCCCCGTGCGCGTGGTGGTGGCGCAGGTGGATGCAGTTGGTGAGGTGCGCGTGGCCGCGGAGGTGCCCGCCGCCCCCCGCGGCACGGTCCGGCACTGGCATTGCGGCACGTAGTACGAGCGCGGCACCGGGATTGAGGTGCTGAATCCCCTGCGCTAGGCCATCTGGGCGTCGGCGTGTGTGTGCGCGCAGCTGCAACTGCGAGCGCGAGTGATAATGGCGGTATATGGGTCGGAGATTTCGCCTTTTCGGTTGGATGCTGCAGGATTTCACGGGAAGGGGAGGGGGGAACAGGCAGCCAGCGAGGGGGAGTGGGTGAGGACTGGGCGAGGGAGTGGCCTCGCCTCCTCGTGACGGGTGTGGCAAGTCGCGGTACTTTCGGGGAGGATCGCGCCCGCGTCGCCGGGGCAGGCAGGAGAGGAGATCTCAGTTCGGTTGGAATGGATCGGCCTCGGCGCCTTGGGGCGTGGGCGTCCGCAGCGGTGGCCGTCTATTTGGGATGGCAATACCGACTACCGAGGCCCCCGTTTGGCACAAGCACTTAACACGAACCGGTGATAGACGCACAAACCGTTCTCTAGTGTGATCTAAGGACAACTCCAACGCGCCGATCTATTTGGTCCGTTTCGGTCTATTTGGGTGGAAATCAGGGCCTAACGCGACGACGCAAACGGACCGACGTCCGTTTTTTCGTCCGCGACGACCCAATTACAGTCCAAATTTGAGCCGGGTTTGCGTCGGCACGGACGCGTCTGGACGCCGCGCGGAGTCCGCACCACTTCACCCTCTGGCCCGCCCTCCAGTGACTCAATCCTCACAACTTGACATTTTCCCCTCCCGCCATCTCCCTCCCTCTCCCGCGTAAACCCCATGACTGGCGGCGGCGCCGACGGGGCAAGCACCCAACTACTCGCGTCCGGCACCACCTCAGCCCCACCGGCCGCCGAGGACACCACCGGAGCCCCAACGGCCGCCACGAAGCCGAAGAGGCCGAAGAAAGTGCTCACCGACGAGGAGAGGAAGACCGAGACGGAGAAGAGGGGCATGCGGAGGAAGAGGACGAAGAGCAAGGCCGAGGAGGCGCAGGCCGCGGCCGTTGCGGCCGCCGCAGCAGACCCCGAGGCCATCGCCGCGAAGACCATGGCTCTCCTCATGCGAGGGTTCGCCCAACCGCCGCCGCTGGACATGGGGGGTGTCGTGGCCGCTGCGAGCTCCGCCTCTTCAGCACGACCGCCAAAGTCCCAGTCTCCCGGCGCGTCAGGCTCGCCAATCTATGGCTATCTGCCCGGCCACGCCCCCACCATAGCCGGAGGGTCAAGATTGTCCACCTCGTCGGACATGGCTGATTCTGGATCCCTCGATCTAAACGCGGCCCCTCTCGCGGGGAACTCGCCGACGGCCGGAGGAAAGCACCCGCGAGCCATCCCTGCGGCCGATCTCCCCGCCGCGCGGAACCTGCTCGACGAAATGACCCCGCTCGCCCCGGATGACCCGATGTACTACGACGACAACGGCCATGGCTATGAGGAGGGGTTCATGGCCGACATGATCAATGAAGGTGGCCAGGAGACCCAGACCAACGAGGTTGAAGTCGAGGAGGCGATGAACGTGGACGAGGAGCCATTGTTCGCCGACGAGCTGGCTCGCCAAGCGGCCGCGCAAAAGAGGTCGGTCTCGTAAAGGATCGTGGCCTACTCTCGAGCGGAAGACATCATGCTTTGTGAAGCATGGATGGAGATTGGACAAGATCCAATCAGGTGGGCCGAGCAAAAGGGGCAAACATTTTGGAAGAGGTGCCATGACTACTTCCATAAACACCAAAAGTTTCATTCAGCTCGGGATCTTGGCCGGCCATTCGAGAGTACACGGAATGAGTGTTCACTCTCAAAGAGATGGGGTTTCATCCAATCGGAGTGTAGCAAGTTCGTCGGCTCCTACGAGCATGTTGTTGCCCGGCCCGTGAGTGGCATTGGGGTGTCGGATTTGGTATGTTTTCGATCATTTTCTCCGTTCATTCAAGTCATACTATCCATATCAATATGTGTTTGCAATTTTGGTTATCAAATAGGTTCTTCAAGCTTTGGAAACATTCAAGGTCCAACATGGGGTCAAACCTTTTACCTTGACTCATTGTTGGAATGAGCTCAAGGATTGTCCAAAATGGAAGGACCTCATCGCAAGCGTGAAGAGAGGAGGGGACTCCATGGCCAACAAGGATGAGGCCATTCGCCCAAATGATGGGAAATGGCCGAGGGGACAAAGAAGCTCCAAGATGGAGGCCAGGCGCGATGCAACGACACTTGCATCGCAAGAGACCTTGAAGGGGTTCATAACCCAAAAGGACAAGGCAAGTGAGGAGAAGAAGGAGAGGAAGCGGCGGGAGAGAAAGGAGAACATGAAGAACTTCTTCGATTTACAAAAGAAGAAGCTCGAGATTGACGAGACCAATGCTCGGTCTAGGGCCATGGAAGCGGAGCAGGCGTTGCTCCACGAGGAGTCCCGGATCATGATGGTCGACCTCAACAGCATGACCCCGAGGAAACGGGCATGGCACGAGAAGAAGCAAAAGATCTTCATGGACCGAGATGTTTGATGCATCTCAATTGTGTGTTGCCCATAAACAATGTTGAAAATAGGGCAAAATGGGGCCTCAGGCTCATCTTTTGGGTACTATGTGATGCCGAGGCAAATGGGACCTGGCTCCTCTTTTTGGTGACTATGTTGATGCCTATATGGCACTATTATTTTGCTACCATTGCCTATTTGTAAAATATTTTGAAATCTGTTGTCTAAAAAAAGAAAGGGACGGACCAAATGGGTCGGCCCGTTGGGTCCAGTGGCCAGAAAAGGCCGGACAGGGATGGAGCACTGTCCGTTTGCCGGACAGGGTCCAGTTGCAGCGTCAACAGTCGGTTTTTGTTCGATGAGGTCCAATATCTCGTTCGCCGCGTCTAACCCACGCATTATGCATCATGAGTCGCTTGGGTGTGTCGGACAAAACCGTCTGAGCCGCCACGTCGGTTCCTGACAGGTGGGCCAGCCCTGTCATTGGGACATCAAAACCCTACCTCAACCTCCGCCTCGCTCCCCTTCTCATTTCCAACTCCCGTCGTCGCCACCATTTTCTCTCCCCGTCCCTCTCTTCTGTAGCAGGCGACGGGTCGCCGGTCAGAAATCGCGTCGCACGAGTCGTCATTGTCACAGACACCTCGCCTGAACTTGACCGCACACAGAGGTCTCAGGCGCCCTACCGCGCCCACCTTGCACGAAAAGTGTTCGACGGACTACCTGGTAGGCTCCAATTTTCATAGTTTTTGCCGGGGCGCCAGCGATCGGTTGATTGATTGCTTCACTATTTTATTGCACTAGATATGGACAAAAATGATGAGTTGATGGACCATCTGTTGATGGAAGAAGAGGCCGACATCGTCGTCGAGGAAGAGGAAAACATGGCATTCTTACTTGTTTGCTTCAACTACAAGCCGACGAGGCCGCACCCAAAAGAGGAGGTTCAAAGCCTGGTAGGAAGAAGACTAAGTCAAGGCAGAGGATGGAGGGTCATTGCATGCTATACGCCGATTATTTTGCGTGGATTTGTCACGCTTTTTTTTTGGCATGGCATCCTTACTTGAAGATGTGGCCGATCATTAGACGTGGATTTGTCACGCTTTTTTTGACATGGCAGGATCACACAATAACATCAATGTGTTGTAACGCTCTCCGGTGTTTGCGAAACTCTTTGAAGGACATGCTTCTCCAGTTAACTATGTGATCAACAACCACGAATATAATAAGGGGTACTACCTAGACGATGACATCTATTCAAGGTGAGCGACATTTGTAAAGACAATGTCCAATCCTCTAGGCAACAGACAATCTTGGTCTCCCATTCAACAAGAGAGTTGCAGAAGGATGTTGAGCGGGCATTTGGAGTCCTCCAGCAGAGGTTTGCTATCGTCCGATATCCTGCTCTGACATGGTCGAACGAACAGACGTGGGAGGTCATGAAATGCACGGGTGATCATGCACAACATGATAATCGAGAATGAGCGCGCAAATCCAGTGAATGATACTCTTATGTCTGAGTTTTAGATTCTCTAACCGATGTTGATCACGGCGTGTCGGCTGATTTTGTTGATTATCTCGCCATGCATATGGAGATCCGTGACGAAAAGGTTCATCATCAGGTTCAAAATGATATAATGAACCATTTGTGGGTGCTCAAAAGATTAGCGGCCGGAGGATAGTTGAACTTTATTTTATTTTATTTAAATATTTATTTAGTGTTTTAAAATTAATGTAATAATTTGAATTATTCGATTCGTATTTACCATAATATTTGAATTTGAGAAAAAAATTTAAAGATGTGGCGGCTATTGGTGCCGCGATTGGAAAGATTCATCGCGACTGATGATGTTGTTAGAGCATCTCCACGGGGAGTGCCTAAATTGTGTCCGGCACACCTCCATTGGAGGCCCTTTTGGAGGGTGCCGGACACTTGTCCGGCGTTTTTTTTCCGCCTCCCACACCGGCACCGCCTGAACATGCCGGACAAGTGTTGAATCTTCAGATTTTCTATACAATTTATTTGTGTAGCCGGTGAAACATCATAATATATGATATATGGGCACATGTAGCCACAGAAAATCCTATGAGTGGATCGCTTTTGAATAGGCAGCCCACTAGATCCACTCACGGGATCTTCTGTGGTCATATAACACTAATAAACATGGCACATAGCCACAGAGAATCCCGTGAGTGGATCGTTTGAGAATGGGTAGCCCACCGCCACGTAGCACATAAAAAATAGCATGCTCCGGATCGCTAGCCACAGAAAATCCTGCAAGTGGATCGCTCCTCTGCATGCACGGTGCATAGTGTGTATGACGGGCGGGCCATACCTGTCGGAGGCGTCTGTCCGGCACCACGAAGATAGCCCCTAAAGTTGGAGGCCCAATTCGCGATGCCGGACAGATTTTCGGCCAGACGAGAGCTTTACGATCCCGGTGTGGCCTGTTTTTCTGTCGGGCGCGCTAAATGAGCTTTACGACCCATGTGGAGATTCTCTTAACGCGAGCTGATGAAGATGCTGCCGAGAGACTCGAGAGCACGTGAGGTAGAGGTGCAGATGAACCCAGACTTTTCCCTTTCCCCTCCTATCCCCTTCTACAGTAATCGAAAGGCGACCGGGAGGGCGAACAATTCTTCCGCCGGCGATTCGCCGTCCCCCTCCTCCCCGTCGGCCCCGGTGCCGTCGGAGAGGGGTGGGGAGGTGATTCGCCGGCTGGATCTGTGTATAGCTAGGGCAGGTATCTAGTTATTTAGGGTGCGGGGTGGTACGGGCTTCATGCCGGTGCCGTCGCCGCTAGTTATCTCTCCATGGTCGCCGCTAGTGGGGCTAGTATGTCGAGGCAGGGTCACCGTGGCGATGGCGGGGATCTTGCTATCGACTTTTGTTTCCCCGCTTCGTCCTCGTCACGCCGGCGTTTTCTCCTGCGCCGTCGGGAAGCTGGGGATTGGTGTACAGGAGCTGCGGCCGTCGACCTTGGAATGGCGGCGGGCTACCTGGATGTGTGGTCCGTGCTCGGTTGGAGGTGGCCGGCAGGCGGATCGGGTGCTGTCCCGCGACCTTGTCGCCGGGTGGATCTCGATCTGGAGGATGAAGACCAGCTCGGGGTGATTCCCCGACCCACGATCCACAGCGAAAGGTGGGTATCTTTGAAACTCCTTCTGGTGGTTCATAAAGCCCTAGTGGCGATGGAGCTCCTTCATCTTCGGGCGAGTTGGTTGCCGCTGTTCTTCGTCGTGCTGCTCGTCGGCGTCGGTGTGGAGCGACGGCTCTGTTTCGGTGGTGCAGCAAACCCTAGGGTCTTCTTTGTATTTTTGTTTTCTTTCAAGGGTTTGTCTGCAATTTGTGCGGGCTCACGTATCTGGTGTGGTCGTATCTCTATGTGTGTACGTATTCTGTACCGTATCTGTCTTTGAATTAATATATGTATGCATTTCAAAAAAAAAAAGAGCACGTGAGGTGTTGTGCATTTTCCGCGAACACAAAGCAGCCAGGAAATGGCGGTAAAAAATTCGAGCGGCTCGTATATTTACCAGCCATAGCCAGTCCACGGGTGAAGCTGGGATCTGGCCACCTAGGACCGCGAGAGGCGCCGATACGGAGTAGGGCCAAGGACAGTGATCACACTCGGCTGGGGAGTGGAGCCAGTCCATGAGGTGAAATGTCGATCGCAATTATTCGGAAATGAAGCGGGAGGACGGCCGAAACCACATTGGAAAACGACGGGGAGGAGGGAGAAACCCGAGCGGCGGCGAGAGGCAATTTGACGGAAAATAACCATAAAATGAAAGTAATTCATAAAATAAACATCCGGCGAAACTATTTCACAAAATAACCTTTTCGAGTAGCGCCCAACACTTAGGCGCTATTGAAAGGACATCTCATCTCCTAAGTATGTTTTGATATTTGATGACAACACGATAATATTTAACCCCTTTGTTCAAAGATGTGCTGTTAGGTTAAAGCGATGAAAAACGATGAAACATCGACGAAAGGAGGGTTGCGCAAGAGTAGAAGGGGAGAGGAAGAAAAGTTGGCCGGCCACCTCCCCGGCCTGGCCGGCCCATGGCCGGGCCGCCTCGGTTACTAGGCCGGCCATGGTGGCCGGTCCATGGCCGGGCTGCTTGGCCATTTCACCTGCGCGCTGGCCGGCCTCCTCCCCGGCATGGCCGGCCCTTGGCCGGGCCATCTCGAGTGCCTGGCCGGCCATGGTGGCCGGTCCATGGCCGGGCTCGCGCCAGGAACTCGCGTGGGATGGCCGGCCACTCCCGGCCATTGCCCCGGCCTGGCCGGCCTCCACGGCTGGCCTCTCCCCCGTCCCCAACGGCTGGATTATGAAGACCACGTATTTAAGGGCTCCTTCTTCTACCTTGGTCACTCGTCTATCAAAAAGAAAGAAGCTTGAAGCTCCACCATTTTAGACCACCTCAATTCACATAGATCTCTCTCACTAGCCAATACATCTCGTTGATATTTGGCGAGTTGGGAGAGAACCTCTTGATCTACAATCTCCACCAAACCGATTCGTTTTCCCCCTTGGTTTGTGAGAGGGGGCTTGTTTCTCTTGGTGTTCATCGGAACCCTAAGAGCTTGTTGTTCTTCGGAGCTTTGGGAGCTAAGGAGACATCGCCGGGAGCCACCAATTAAGTTGTGGTGTGTGCCCCGGTCTTGGGCATCGAGTCTTGGCGGCTCGGTGCATTTGGTGAAGACCCTCCCAACTTGTGGAGTGTGCTTCATCCTTGTAAAGGTTCTAGTTGTCAACCTCAACGGCAACATAGTGACAAGTGCCTCGCCACATCGGTGGTAAGTCACAACGGAGATACGGTGTGCCATATCAAGGCTACTCGGTGTTTCACTTTGGTGAACACCGCGCCGCTCCAACGGAGATTAGCTTCCATTGGGAAGTGAACTTCGGGATAAATCTTCGTGTCATCTTGTTGTTTATCTTTGCACTTACCTTTACTTGTTAGCTCTAGCTTACTATATTTATATCTTGTGCTAGTGATCTTTTGCTCATCATATAAGGTTGTTCATCTAGTTGCATATTCTAGACAACTTATATTTGAGCAATATCTACTTAAAACGAAAAAGAATTAAAATTTGTAGTTAACCTATTCACCCCCCCTCTAGTTAACCTCATCGATCCTTTCAATTGGTATCAGAGCCTCGTCTCTTTATTAAAGGCCTCACCGCCTAAAGAGGAGGATGGGGGATCCCACTCCCATGGAATTGCTTCAAAAGCAAGTCGAGTCCGTGGGGGAAAGAACCGATAAGAGGTTGGATAGGTTAGAGGAATTAATAATGAAACTTGCCTCTACATCTAGCAATGCAAATGAAAGTCCCTCTCTAGATGAACATGGTAATCCCATAACTCCCTCAAAAGAAAGTGACGAACATTCATCTAGAAATGAAAACCCAAATCAGTTTGGACATATTTATAACAATGCTCTAAATGTTCAACATCCACATGTGAACAATCTTGGTAACCCACCTTTAGTAGATAGGGCCCGTTTTACTAATTGGAAAGCTTCTATGAAATCTTATGTGTGTAGCTCTTCAATGCAAATATGGAGAATCATTGAGAGGGGATACTATCCTAAGGATATCAACAATTTGACCTCAAGTGAGATCATTGATGAACAACTCAATGCACATGCTATGCACATGCTCGAGAAGGCAATGGTCAATGAAGGTGTTGAGCACATCCGGTCTCTCCCAAACGCCAAGGAAGCTTGGGAGTATGTACTCGCCATGTATGATGGGAATGTGAGCATGCAACGCTCAAAGAAAACACTTCTCCAACGGCAAGTTGACCACTTCATCATGAAGGATGGAGAAGTTCCGGAAGATGTATATCGAAGACTCAAGGCTCTTGTTGTGGACATGAAGGATGTCGGATTCAAGGATTGCGATGATGATTGGTTCAAGGGAAAATTTCTTCAAACCTTGATTCCGTACAATGAGAACATGGTGATGAATGTTCAAGCAAGAGCGGACTACATGGAACTAACTCCCAATGATGTTTTGGGTACCTTTGTCACCATGAATATGATGAAGAAATCCTCGGAAGATGTTCTAGCTCGTGTGAATGGAATAAAGAAAGTATCTCTTGCTTTGAAGGCAACATCTCATGATGAGGAAGAATCAAGTGATGAAGGTGGATCCACCTATGTGCCATCCGAGAAGGAAAAGAGGGTGTCACACAATGAGTGCTTAGCGCTTGCCAACCATAATTGGTGGAAGAAGGGGGACTTTAGATCAAATGCGACGAAGAACAAGGGAAGAGAAGGCTCAAGTACAAAGAAAGCAAGAACTTGTTTCAATTGTGGAGATAGTGAGCACTTCGTTGCGGATTGTCCCTACAAGAGTAGAATTGATAATGGAGGAAAGCTTGTCAAGAAAACCAACTTTGTTCCTAAAAACAAGAACTTCATGAAGAAGGTATCTAAAAGGGCAATGGTGACAAATGAGCAAGAATATTTGTCCGGAGGTGAAGAAAGTGAAGATGAAGAAGAACAAGTTGGCATGGCGGCAATGGCAATTGGGGTTATTCCTTCTTCATTGGATTCACTCTTTTCAACTCCTAATGACAAGCAAGGTCCTACCAAACACAAGTGCCTTATGGCCAAGGGTACATCTCCAAAGGTAACCCACTCACGAAAACCCTCAATTTCCTCTACTCCATCATTGTTAAATTGTGTTGAGGAACTTGATGATGAGAATGCTAATAATCTTTCAAATGTCATGAGATCACTTGAAAATGAAAATAAAATTGCATTTGATGCCTTCATGACTCAACTTGGTAATGCATATGGTCTCATAGAAGAGCATGAAGAAAGAATATGTGAACTTGAGGGTTTCGCTCGTGATGATGTTAATAGGATAGCGGAGCTTGAGGAAGCCCTAGATAATGCATTATGTCTTAAAGATTCTATTGAGGAAGTCTCCACTTTAGATCTATCTAAAATGATGGGTGACCGTGATCATGCACTTGATAAGCTTAAGGAATTCATGGATGAAAATGATAACATTATGAATGATCACAATGAACTACTTAAGGATTTTGAGCATCTTGAGAAAGCTCACATAGCACTCTCAAGAGAGCTCAAGGTTCTTAAGGAGTCATATGACAACTCTCAAAATAAGGATGTGAATGAAAATGCTTGTGCCACTAACCCCTTGTGTGTCAAGGCATCTCTTATATTGGAGAACAATAGGTTGAAGGCTCAACTTGAGAAAGGACTTGTGTCTTGCATCCAAGGAGAAAAGACCCTCAATAATCTTTTGAGTAATCAAAGGAGAGTTGTGGGTAAGGAAGGACTTGGGTTTGGAGTCACATCCAAGAGGACCAATGAGAAAAGGAAACCAACTCCCTCCTCTAATGCTATTGTTTTTGTGAAGGAGGGGGAGTTGGCTAATGATGAAGATGAATTCGATATCCTTGCTAAGAGCATTGCTCCTAAGAACACATCTTCTCACAACAATTTTGCGGGAAAGTATAACCCATCATATGTGCTTTTAAAATCTAATGATGGACATGTTTATGCAAAATATGTTGGAACTTCATATGGTAGTGATTATCGTGCCTCTATTTGGGTTCCCAAGACCCTTGTGACTAACAAGAAAGGACCCATCAAAACATGGGTAAGGCGCTACACAACCAAATGTGGGGCCCATAGCCGCCACGTTGGCAGGACGAGTAGCGCCTTGGCTTGAGGCGCTACATAGCATACCATAGCGCCTAAGTGTTGGGCGCTACTCGAAAAGGTTATTTTGTGAAATAGTTTCACCGGACGTTTATTTTGTGAATTACTTTCATTTTATGGTTATTTTCCGTCAAATTGCCGCGGCGAGAACGGGCTAGTAGTACGGACGAGTCGTCTCTTGCCTGCTCTGCGCCTGGCATGGAGGAGGCGCTAAAAGCGAGGATCCCCATCCCATCTTTCTGTCTGTCCACGCTGCCGCTCTCCGGTACTCTTCTTCCAAAACAAAGGTCGAGCTACCGCATGCCATCATTCTTCCCTTTCAGCAATATAAAGAAGTAAAAACAAAAGACTGTTTTTCTCTGAGCTTCGATGAGATGCAGAGAAAAACACGATCCTAAATGCTCACTGATGACACTTCAGTAGGCAGCAGGTCATCATGCTGGTGCCGGTGCACCACGTGATAGCGCCCGTGATAGTGATGCCACGTCAGCTTTTTCCTCCACTCTCACCACACTCTCACCCCACGATGCCAGTGCACGGGCTATAGTGGCAGCTCTCACTTCTCTCTCCTCCACATCAGCATTTCTTTTTCAGATTAAGTTATTTCACTCGCTTTTCTTTAGACATTTAAAATAATGTAAGAAAATTATTTTATTCAATTAAAAATGTTACCGATTACATAATAATTAATAAAATTGCATAATAAATTTTAAAAATTACATAATAAATTGAAAAAATTACATAATAAATTGAAAAAATTACATAATAAATTGAAAAAATTGCACAATCTAGGCGATACCTTCGCCGAAAGAAGTTCGGAGGATAAGTACAGTTGTCGGCGAAGTAGTTCTCGTAGAGCCGATCGTGGGCACCCAGACGATCACGCCTGATGTACCCTCGATGGCGTCGCGTCCGTCTTGACTCCGCCTCGAGGTTGAGCATCGCCTCCTCATACTCCGCCTCGAATGCATCGATCATATCACCCTCCATTCCTTCGCTCGAATTGCTGCTGGACGAAGACATGGCGTCGAGAGGAGTGGAAATGGAGAGTGGAGGAGATGAAGTGGGGTGTGGACTGAGTGAGGGGGTGGGGGGTATTTATAGGGGGTTGGGGATGAAATTTGGAATTTTTTGACATTTTTTTCGAATTTTTGGAGGCTGCAACGGATACTTTAACGGCTAGCTGACGTGGACGAATCACAGCTCGCCACGTCAGCTAGCCGTTGCGGCTACCGCCTCCTTCTCGCCTGCCTCCCGCCCCCCTCTCGCCCGCCTCCCACCCCGCCATCGCGTCGCCCGCCTCCCGCCCCACTCCCGCCTCCTCCTCGCCACCCTCTCGCCGCCAACGCGGGCGACAGGATGGATCCATCGCCCCCCGCTGCCGTCCCGCCTCCCTATCGCCCGCCTCCCGCCCCAACCCGGGCGGTACGCCTCCCTTACAGCCCCCACTGGCACCAGCATCACAGACGCAAAATAACAAGGGAGACCTACCGGCCGTCGATGCTGTCAGTGCGATGCAGTGGCGTAGACAGTAGCACATAAAAAGATACACGAACTACTATCTACTGCAGTTGCAGCAAGGAGTGTTGGTGCATTACCTGCCGGAGAGTCAAGTCTCTTTTGGGTCGCTCGATTTCGTGATCGCGACCTCCTCCATGAAATCCTAACCACCCTAACACCACATACATAACAATTAAGTATACTATATGCAAAAAGAATCTCCTCCTTTCCTCGCTAACAAAAGTTGCTGGCAGAGGCACGTCCTATCTATCTATAGCAGTCTAGCTACATTTCGATTACTATATATACGGCAATGCTAAATCTATGATTAGAGGTTGGCAGCACAATAACATAATCTAGTCTGCATATAATATATGGATAAGTTGTGGGCTACTCCCATAATCAAGATTACTTAGCATTAGGCAGAATCCTGCCTAATCCCAGCTCTGCCTAAACTGCCGCGACTTGGGAACCAGGGCTCCAATCAGACGACGCTCGAGTCCCCGTCTCCACCGGCCGCATCGTGGTCGTGGGTTTTCAGCTTTCCGGCCGCACCCCCATGCACATGCAGTTCGGCCGGCCTGAAAGTAGCTTTCTGCGGGAGCGGGATAGGCGCTTCACTTCATTCACGAGTGGCCAGTCCGTCCTTTTATTCCTCCTGCCCACCCATTTGCCTTCCTAGCTGATACGTGTACATGCAGTGTGCTGGAAATTGAAATGTTCATAGCGCGATATGTAGTAGGGGACGCACTGTGTGCAGTGCATAACCTGGTCGTTGTTGCCAGGAGAAATTAGCACAATACTACCTGTTTTGCAGCAAAATTTACCGATTTATACAACTTGATGTCTCAATCTCATTTTCATACAACATTTGGTGCAAATTTTCTCAGAAAACCCAAATTGCCTTCTGATGCGAAATTGACAGCCGTCTGACACCCTGGTCCCACCTGTCGAGAGAATTAACACTTAATCTGACAGTGGGTCCCACTTCTCTGTCCAATAAAAAAATAAAAAACAGAGAAAATAATAAAAAAGAAAAAGGAAAAGGAAAATGAAAAAAGAAGTCAACGAGGCTGCTGCGTGCCTGTCTGCCCCCCGCTCCTGGCCGGCCGTCGCGCTCCAGGAGCGAGAGGCGGCCAGGAGCGCGGGGCGGCCAGGCCTCGTTGACTTTTTTGCTTTTCCTTTTTCTTTTTTTCCTCCGGTTTTTAATTTTTATTGGACTTACAAGTGAGGCCCACTGTCAGTTAAGTGTTAATTATCATGGCATGTGGGCCTCCCCTGTCAGAAGCACTGCCAATATCGCATCAAACTGCAATTTGGATTTTCTGAGAAAACTCGTTCCAAATGTTGTATGAAAATGCTATTGAAACCAGAAGTTGTATCATTTTGTAAATTTTGCTGCAAAACAGGTAGTTTTGTGCTATTAACTCTTGTTGCCGGTATCAAACGTGCTTCGAATGTGCCTCCGCCTGCTCTCCTACGATCGACGAGTACTATTTTAAGAAACTAGTGCTACTGTGCAGATTTTTTTCTCCATTATACAAGTATAAATCTGACAGAACGGTTTAGGGAAAAAACAGAGGAAAGGCAATCCAAAGGCTATTAGGGTTTTTGCCCACGTCGCCCCGGCGACACCGTCTGTCTGTCCCTCCTCTGGTAGCCCTTGGGACCTTAAAGATGCGGCAGACCCTGACCCCTTGCCAATGGGAAGGTTTATTTCTTTTAGATAGTTTCAGTGTGTTTTTCAGAATGGTGGGGAACGGCAATATTATGAAGTCAGAATAAGGTACTCCCCTCTCACCGCTCCGACGGTCCGTATAGCATCGGCATAGGGCATGCAGAGTTGTCTAGCCGCGACATATTCCCTGGGATCCGATCATACGTTGTTCGTAGTAGTTGATGTGATGGTATGACCCTTTTGGTGTATGTTTTTCATGATCGGTGATGGTTACAACAAGTTAAGTTTGCCCAGCTCTCGTGGGGGAGGTGCGATGACGGCGGCGCGTCTTCGACTCGCTCCATTGCTCGTATTAGTCGCTACAGGCATGGTCCATAGATTGCGTCTTCACTTGACGAGTGAGAAAAGAAGAAAAGAGGGGAGGTCAATAATCACAAACGGGCTGAGCCCAGTTTAAGACGTCAAAGAAGAAAAGAGACTTCGAACAACACTGCAATAAGCATCTGAGGGTGGACCCCAAGTCCAACCCAATTCGTCTCTTCGTTCAGAAAAACCACACGGGATCCAACCAACCACACTAGCAACCGTCTTCAGCCTGGTCCTTGGCGCTACACGAGCCCAAAAGTTTGAGATCGATCATCGTGTGATCCATGGCGAGAAGAAACCGTGGAGCCCTGCTCAGATCTCGGATCCAGCCTACGCACACATGGAAAATCCTAGACAGACAAGTCTCGAGCCGTGGCCCCCTACGTGCTACTCTGGCGGTTCACACTTCCAAGTTCGGAGTGATTTTTCTTGGCCTTTTCTTTTCCAGCTACTATGAATCATCCGCGTGCA
>QRDG01000298.1:449623-512321 GCA_012064385.1 Puccinellia tenuiflora | reverse complement strand
GGGGGTGGCCGGCCTCCTGGCCGGACCTGGCCGGGCTCCAGGCCGGTGGCCTCGGGTGGGTGGCCGGCCCCAGGCCGGCCCAGGCCGGGCTGCAGGCCGGCGGTCACACTTGTTTCTATCTGCCGACAGATGGCCGGCCCCCTGGCCAGCCCTGGCCGGGCTCCAGGCCGGTGGCCTCGGGTGGGTGGCCGGCCCCCAGGCCGGCCCAGGCCGGGCTGCAGGCCGGCGGCCCTGATGATCCCTATCTGGCGAATGATGGCCGGCCCCCTGGCCGGCCTGGGCCGATCTCCAGGCCGGAGGCCTCTGGATGGTGGCCGGCCACCAGGCCGGCCCAGGCCGGGCTCCAGGCCGGCGTCCCAGTCTGTTCCTGCGTACTGCTCTTCAAAACGGCTAGTTTTAGTGGAGGGGTACTTATACCCCTCCATCTACCTCGAGACAACCACCACGACCAAAGAAGAACACCACCATTGTTTGAAAGCTTCAAATCGATAGATCTCCTTCTCTAGCCACTCAATCACTTAGTACTTTGGAGATTTGAGAAAGGAGAACTTGATCTACACTTCAACCAAACCAATTAGAATTCCCCCTTGATTTGTGAGAGGGGGCTTGCTACTCTTGGTGTTCATTGGAACCCTAAGAGGTTGTGGTCCTTCGGAGTTTTGGGAGCTACGAAGACTTTGCCGGGAGCCATCAATTAAGTTGTGGTGCGTGCCCCGGCCTTGGGCATCGAGTCTTGGCGGCTCGGCGCAATTGGTGAAGACCCTCCAACTTGTGGAGTGTGCTTCATCCTTGTAAAGGTTCTAGTTGTCAACCTCAACGGCAACATAGTGACAAGTGCCTCGCCACATCGGTGGTAAGTCACAACGGAGATACGGTGTGCCATATCAAGGCTATTCGGTGTTTCACTTTGGTGAACACCGCGCCGCTCCAACGGAGATTAGCTTCCATTGGGAAGTGAACTTCGGGATAAATCTTCGTGTCATCTTGTTGTTTATCTTAGCACTTACCTTTACTTGTTAGCACTAGCTTACTATATCTATATCCTGTGCTAGTGATCTTTTGCTCATCATATAAGGTTGTTCACCTAGTTGCATATTCTAGACAACTTATATTTGAGCAATATCCATTTAAAACGAAAAAGAATTAAAATTTGTAGTTAACCTATTCACCCCCCTCTAGTTAACCTCATCGATCCTTTCATCTTCAAACAAGAACAGAATCCTTGTGCTGTCCCTATACATCATCTGATTGGCTGAGGGAAAGAAACATGGATCGATGTGCTATCCATGTGCAGCAGCCGACTCTTGGCAGCTAGCAGCGTAGCAGCATGTGGGTGAAGCCCCGTGGAGGAATGCTACAGAGCAGCACTGGTGCGAGGCACAGGCGAAGTCCCCTCGGGGCATAGGTCAGGCGGCCGGCCATGACGCGCCGGCGCTGAATCGGAGTCGGGGTTCTCCGCGTGGGCGCGCAGCGTGGAGTGCGAGAAGCGGTTCGGCGTCGACCGTGACCGCGGCCTCTCATCCCTTGACGCCGTGGCGGCGCGGCTCCGGGACCACGGCCCCAACGAGCTCGCGGAGCAGTTCATGTTGCAGCTGGTCGCGCAGAAGTTCGAGGACACGCTGGTCCGCATCCTCCTCACCGCCGCCGCCGTCTCCTTCGCGCTTGGGCCAGATCTAGTCCGACCACGCCGCCGTGCCCCGCGACAGCGACTGGTTGCCGAGCCTACCTGCCTGCGAGCTCATACCGGACGACGTCGTGCAGCTCCGCGTCGGGGACAAGGTCCCCGCCGACATGCGCGTCCTCCGCCTCGTCACCTCCATGCTCCACATCGAGCAGGCTCCCTCACCGGCAAGACCAACTCCGTCAACACATCCAGGCCAAGGAGTGCAGGGAACCTTGAGGACGGAGCCCTCGGCGACGGAAAGACGACAGCCTCCGCGGCAGCGGCGTGCGGAAGGAAGACGCAACCACGTGCTGGAGGCCCAGCCCCACGACGCTGCATTTTTTTTAAACCTGAAAACAAAGCGCTGGTGAACACAGTCTCATTCGCCAGTGGTACGTGGGCTACCACTGGCGAACAGAGGCGGTGTTCGCCAGCGGTAACCTGTTACCACTGGCGAAAGTAGCGCTGGCGGACCACACGTTCGCCAGCGATAGCATATTTAGGTTCATCAGTAATAGTCATTTTCCTACTAGTGCCCGCGACATGTGGCACTTTCCGCCAACTGAGATGGCGGACAGTCACTTTCCGGCGCGGATTCTCTGACTTGATAACACCAAGTCAGACACTGACTTTGCCACACGATTAAAATCCAACGGTATAGATCCGGCCAAAACACTGTTGGAGACACTGTTTACAAAACACTGTTTAGGAACACTCCTGTAGCGTTTGATCTAGTCTGCAGGTTTAAGATCCAACGGATGAGAACTGGGCAAAGGTAGAGATACTGTTCACCTCTACCTTCATCTCAGTAAGTGAGAGAATCCCAGCCGGTTACTTTCCACCGGCATTCTTCTCTGCGTCCGGTCCGGCTTCCGACATCAAACAGTGCCCAGATGATCGTGAGCTAGCACCCCCAGAGTAAGTATATTTTATCGGATTTGCTAATACTCAGACGCCTGATTTTTTCTTATGTCTCAGTCATTCATAAAACTAGATGATACCCCGCACGTTGTTACGGGATATTAGTATGCTGAAAGTTTAAAATTTGTGAGGTGCACTCAGTGAGGATAAATAATACATGGAACAAAAAAGAAAATGAATTGCACTGCCAAAATACTGTGTGTGTGACCTCTTGTGAACCACACATGCAAAATGTATAAAAGCTGGCAGGAAGCTTATTACACAAATAATACTATGTAGTAACTCATCCATTTGATAATAAAGTTTCATTGCAATTCTCCAACAATAAAGTTTTGATACAATATTTTAGAAAAAAATGTATTTTTCTTAAGGACACCAATTATCCAGCCATGATAGATACTTGACCAATGGTGCCCACTTGTAGGCAAATGAAACAAAGTGAGACTGATATATTCTTGTTAGCTCTAAATACATATGCATAAACCATGACTTGAGTATAGTAAACATTGTATATTGTATGGAGATAAATTCGTACCCAAAAGAATTTTTTCAATCTCTTTTAATGATACAAAATTTATTCTACTATAAACACATGTACAACAAAAGAGGATGGCACTATTTATAAATTAAATGGTATGAAGAAATTCTCTATAAACAAATTAGTTAACTATGCACAATTTTACGCATAGAGAGGTGCTGCTCAGATCTTAGGATATAATGACTATGTCTGCAACAAACAGCTTGAACCATCTGAAGAATTATACCAGACTAATAGCTAGTTGTACATAGCAACAAATACACCATGTTTGCAGGTTTGTATGCCCGCTTTAACCTTTGTTTGCAACAGTTTGAACATCACCTATGTTGCTCTCAAGGATAATTGATACATGACCTTGGTACTGGAACTAAAGTAGAATAGGATCAGGAATAAAGCTCCTGAATATTATCCACCTGACTTAGGAAACCAAGCGCAGGCCTGATTCTCATCAAACAACTTGTCAGTGAACATTAGAAAATACTCTGCACGGGACGGGTAAAGCAATGACAGAAGTACAGATCAAGCTTCTCTCAACAAAATGAGTTTGCAGGGATCCGACTGTAGCAGCACAGATCGTTCGATCCAAAAGTCGAAGACGACACAATGAGTAGACAGGTAACTAACGTCGCTAGCAGAACGTAAGGACCGTGAGATCGCTGAAATTTCCACCCTGATGACTCCTTCAATTTTTATCACACCTTGTCGACTTAGATACAATAATCTGCACGAAAGGACCATGAGAGGATTGGGGATATATTCGGTAAACTACTGCAGTCCGGGATATGGTGGAAGTTGCCACACAAATACATAGAAGGTTGAAAAAGGGTAAATTCGTAATGTATCTACATGAACGTCGAGAAAGGGAAGCGGGCTAATCAGGAGTTCAATATGAAATGGGACCCTAAGGAGTGGAGGTTTGCTACCTGCAGAAGGCTGGACCAGAGTTGCTCGACCCGGCGGACGTTTGATGGAAGGGAAACATAGTGTATGGGAAAGTGATCAACCGCGTGGATGACGCCGGAGCAGTGTGGAGATGGCAGCACCTGCAGACCATGGGCAACGATGGTAGGGGCATCAAATTCCTCGCCTCGAGCAAGCGAGACGAAGGGAAGGAGCAACTCCGGTTCTTAAAAGGGGCAAAAAAACATCATTTAGCCTTGATTTTCTAAAGTGGAGAAAATGAAGAGGGAGAAAAAAGTGGATCGGTTTTTTGTTCGGTGGAGAATATGAAGTGGGAGGAGAAAGTGGATTAGTTGCCAAGAATTTGTAGGGGCAGATGCGCACAGTAGGATGTTGAAAATAATTAGTCTCTATGAAAAGATTTGTGGCATGGTGACCTGGTTGTTAATTCATGAATGGAGAATGTTGATGTGGCAAAGCTAGCTGATTTGGCATTGTGCGGATAGGCTGCATGTCAAGAGAAATAGTTAGTGGGGATGAACTACTTAGTTATACTAGATGTGTATGAGTTACACTTTTCTGAGAGAATTGTGCAATTGCACTTTTCTGTCAGAAAATTGCAACTTGTTCCAGTTGCACTTTTTTTGAAATGTAGTTGTACTTTTCTGAGATAATTGAGATCTAAGAAATTCTCAGTTATGTCTCAGTCACCCACATGACAAACCCATATTTTATTTGCAAAAAAGCATTGGTGCTAATGTCTAGCACAAGGTGCACAACACGGAGATTGCAACATCTTTATGTAGTCGACCATGCGACGTACGATTTTTGGGTGCAATCGACCATGCGATCCCGACCGTATGCATCGGGCACATAGCTGGTGCATACCGAGTACAGTCGCGTACCGCGTCTGCGTCGGTACCACCCTGCTTACTACCCGAGAGGCAATCTCACCGAACAGGTTTTTTTTTTCATCGGCTGACGGTCTTCTCCGTGTCGGCACAGCGTTACCTCACGGATCGCACCTTTTAAGCTGGTTCGATCGGCCGTGAACAAGCGAGGTGGGACAAAAAAAACATAAGGAAAGCGTACGCTGCGGAGCACCCGCAGTATGTATGGTTGGCCGGCGTCAATGTACTAATGGGCCGGCGCATGCCCAGAGCGCCCCGCCAGCCCAGTTTCGAGCCCATCTCCGCGGCCGACGGAAAGCGTACGTGCTACAAAAAAAACTACGGCCCGGGTCAATCGTACAAATGGGCCCATTCCGCTCCGAGGCCCTTCTGCGGGCGCGTACGTGGAAACGCTGGTTCGGGAATTCATTGGCTGGACTTTTTTTTAGTCCCACATCGCGTGACAAAAAGAAACAGGAGCAGCTTATAAGCAGGTACCGGGGCAAGGCAGACACCAAGCGGCAAGCCTTGGTTAGCGGATAGAAAATAGATGTGATTGTGAACAACGGCATGCAAGTGGCTCTCCGGCATTCGATTGTCAGATTGAATACTTGATGCGCGACACGCGCAGGCAAGCCTCTCCTTCGAATGCCAGATTGACAGCTTGAACAACATGTCATTAGGGGCCACCTCGACACGGGGTGGTGGCATTTTTTTTCGGTCGACGGCTGGTGGTGCGTCGGCGGGAACAGCTTTGTCGCATGCTTCTCACGCCAGCACCATGCTCGTTGATCAGAGAAGCACACTCACAATCTTCATGCTACATGCTCGAACACTCATCACTGTTATTTTATGATCATCCGAATTTTAGTTCCTTTTCGGTTCCACCAACATTTTTGGTTCAACGGTAATTTCGGTTCAACCAAATTTAATTTCTGAAAATGACTCATTTCTTAAAATGGTTCATAAGGTTTTAAAAAAACATTTTAAAATGGATTAGATTTTAAAAATTGTTTCAATTTGAAAAATATTTAGATTTCTAAAAAACTTCAGATTTAAAAACAAAAAAGGACATGAAATATCAAGAAATAAACTGAACGAAAAAATAAATAAAACAAAACGGCATAAATATATTGTTGAAAAAAGCAGTACGTGGGCCGGCCCATGTGGAGGTACCGTTGGCAATCCGACCTGAGCGAGCTGTCGCAGACATAGGAGCTCCGGGAGCTCCTATACATCGCTACGAAGCGACGCAAGAGCTTCCGTCGCCCGCAGCGCGGAATTAAATGGGCCGCCATAGCGCGGCCCATTTAACGGCAGGATTTCTTTTCTATTTCCTGTTTGCTGTTTTATTTTTAATATTAAATACAATATAAATCTGAACATTTTTTGGACTGGAAACATTTTTTATAATTTGATCTTTTAAAAATGTGAACAATTTTCAAATTTACTTATTTTTTAATTTGAACAAATTTGAATTTTGAAGAATTTTCAAAACTGACCAATTTTAAGTGTTCAATTTTTAAATTTGAACATTTCTTAAAATTGAACAAATTTTAATTTTGAACATTTTTCAAAAATTGAACATAAATATGTTGGTGAACAGAAATTATTTTGGAACGATTTTAAAAGTGAACAGAAAATGTCAGCGAATAGAAACTAATTTAGAACGATTTTAAAAGTAAACAGAAAATGTCGATGAACAGAAACTATTTTTGAACGATTCTTAAAATTGAACAAATTTTAGTTTTGAATATTTTTCAATGCTAAAACAATTTTCAAATTTGAACATTTTTTAAATTTGAACAAAAAATGTCGGTGAACAGAAACTATTTTTGAACATTTTTAAATGTCAACAGAAAATGTCGATGAACGAAAATTATTTTTGAATGATTTTAAAAGTGAATAGAAAAAATCGGTAAACAAAAACTATTCGAACGGTTATTAAAGTTAACGGAAAATATCGGTGAACGGAAACTATTTTCAAACGATTTTTAAAGTGAACACAAAATTTCGATGAATGGAAAATGTTGGTGACAAAAAAGGAACAAAAAGAAAAGAAAATAACAGAAAATAAAATCGAAAAAGAAAAGAAAAGAAAAAGAAATAACAAAAAATAAAATAGAAAAAGAAAAGAAAAAACACAGAAGGAAAAAAACAGAATGCAGAAAATGAAAATTTCGCCAAATGGGCCGGCCCATCGGCGGGAGCCTTCAGGCGACGCTCCCGCAACGCGTCGCTGCTGGGCGATATATAGGATTTGGCCTTATTCTCCATGGCACACGAAGATACCGCCGCTCCGCACACCCTTGCAGGGAAATGGGCCGGACTATTTATTTTCGGTTATCTTTTCTTCTTTTTTAATTCAGCTTTATTTTATGTTTTTTCTTTTCCATTTTATAGTAAAAAGAAAATTTGTTTATATTTGTGAAAAAAATTACAATAAAACTAAATATAAACATATTTAAAAATTACCTTATTTGAACGATTTTCAAACATTTTGTTATTTGGATGATTTTTAAAATATGATTTTTTATGTTATTTGAACCATATTTTACGATAAGAACATTTTCTCATTTGAATGATTTTTAAAACATGAACCGTTATGTTATTTGAATAAATTTAAAAATATGAACTTTTGTGCTATTTTACGTTTTTCAATAAGAATAATTGTCTCATTTGAATGTTTTTTTTTTTGATAAAAACATTTACCTCATTTGAACGATTTGCAAATATGAACAATTATTTGAACCCTTTTTTGATAAGAACATTTACTTCATTTGAACGATGTTCAAAATATGAACTTTTATGTTATTTGAACGATTTTTTGAAAAGAATTTTAAATATGAACATTTATGTTAGATGATCTTTTAATAAAACATTTATATTATTTGAACAAAATCTCAAATATATTTTATTTAAATAAAGAAAAGAAACCAAAAAATAAAAATAATTTTTAAAAATTAAGTAAGAAAAATAAAAACAGAAAATAAAAGAAAAAACGACATGAAGAAAATGAAAACAAAAACGGAAACAGAAGAAAAGCAAAAGAAAATAGGAAATGAAATGAGGAACTCTGCGATATGACGCGGAACATAGAGCAAGAAAGCGACGCAGAAAGAAAATGGGCCGGTCTATATGCTAACATGGGATACGTGGCGCTTTACACGTCACGCGGTACACGTAAAATAGGGTCGCCATGTAGACACTATATGTCGGCCCGTGTCGAGTCGTAACACGAACTCGACCACGGAGAGATATCCACATGGGCCGTCCCATATTGGGTTGTTTATTGTTTTTGTTTTTGTTTTTTCTTTTTACTGTTTCCATTTTTGTTTGTTTCTATTTTATTTTTTATTTGTACTTTTACAAATAATAATATTTGTACACGTAAAATAGGGTTTGCTGCTGGAGCCATCGAGAGGGCACGACGTGGCTTCTCCGTTGGCGCGTGATGACTTAGTTGTGTCGTGGTTGACGCTCGTCGTCGGGAGGGGCGTCCTGTTTACGTCGAGCAATTTGGCGGGAAAATTGGAGGCCTCACTTGTCATTGCCCCGCGAGACTCCAGATTGAAGGCATTTCGCGAGAACTTGAATTTAGGCCTCGTGGCTCGATCATAGGTGGCGATTGACAGCAAGCGGTACATATGATGTGGGAGAGGAAAGACCATGGACCTTTTGGAAGCTTGATCATTGCTATCACCCAAGGGAAGTTGAAGGCGGACCATTCAGATGCCTTGGGACATATGGCGACCGATTCGGACATCATTCCTTTAATGTCGCGCTTGGAGGAACTCCAATGATCGAAAGCCAAGAATGTCCAACGGGAGTTACGCGAGCGGGCTTATTCTCGGCTAACGTACAAAGCTCTTCCTCCGGCCACCACCGCCAAGACGGTGCCGACTGAAAGAACAAGCTATGCCCGGATGTCGCCTAGAGGGGGGGGGGGGGGGGGGGTGAATAGGCGATTAAAACTTTTTCTATTTAGGGGCTTGATAATTGCGGAATAAAACTATGTGTTTAAATTAACAAGGCAACAACCTAATTACTAGGCTCACCTATGTGCACCAACAACTTATGCTAAGCAATTTAAGCGATAAGGTGATAGCAAGATATGAACTTCAAGCACGAAGGCTATCACAATGTAAATTGCATAAGTAGAAGCTCGGGTATAGAAATAACCGAGGCACGCGGAGACGAGGGTGTATTCCCGAGTTCCTCCTTGTTAAGGGAGTACGTCTCGTTGGAGGGGTGTGAGCTCGCCACAAGAGGCCTACTCAAGATGCCACAAAGGCCTCACCCTATTCTCCGATGAACCTCACCCAAGGGATTGGTTCACCTTCCACTATCAGAATCCTTCGGGGCGGATTCCGGAGCCCTTTACAACTTTCCTTGGGGCACACACCCACAACTCAATTGGGGGCTCCCAAACTCGTGCCGAAGTTTCACAACTCGAAGTCTTCGTGGCACCTCCAACCGTCTAGGGTACACAATGCACCCAAGAGGCAACAAGCTCTTGGGAACACAATGCACCCAAGAGTAACAAGCTTCTCAACCTTCAACTTCACGTATCACCGTGGAGAGAGCAATCCGATGCAACTAATGCAAGAGGCAAGAACACACAAAGTAGTCAAGTCCTTCACTCTCAGATTCCAACCAAGCAACAAATGCTTTGGGAGGGAATAAGAGAGGAAGAACAAAGAGGAAGAACACAAAGCAACCCCAAATCTAGATCCACTAGGTTCCCCTCACTTAGAGGAGATTTTGATTGGTGGAATGGTAGATCTAGATCTCCTCTCTTGAATCCCTAAGTTTGGGCAAGAATCATTGGAGGGATTGAGAGGAATCAAGCTCACAAGGTTAGCAACAATGGAGGAGAGAGGAAAACAAGTGAGCAAGAGGAGCAACCAGCACTTGGGGGAAGAAGGGGGCTATTTATAGCCTCCCCCAAAAACTAGCCGTTGGAAAACCGCAGGGCCGGAAATTCCGGGTTAAAGGGCCGGAACTTCCGGCCGGGGGCCGGATATTCCGGGGCATACACCGGAATTTCCGGTGCCCCGGAAATTTCCGGAGCAAACCTCCGGTGCAAAGTTCCGGACCCCCACCCGAGAGAAAACGCGAAAATGACTTAGCAAAATTTTCCTTGGGCCGGATATTCCGGACCAAAGACCGGAAATTCCGGACCCCCGGAAATTTCCGAGGAAACTTCCGAGGCAAAATTCCGGACCCCCTCCAGAGAGAAAAGCCAAAAAGACTTAGCCAAAAAAGCTCAGATGAAAATATGGGCCGGATATTCCGGTGCAACGGCCGGAACTTCCGGGGGCCGGAATTTCCGGACCCAGTGCCGGAATTTCCGCCCCGGGCCGGAATTTCCGGACCCCTGGCCGGAATTTCCGCCCCTCAGAAAAACTGCAGAATGAGCAATATGAAAACGAGCATATCTTTTGCATCCGGACTCCGTTTTCGATGATCTTGGGCTCGTTGGACTCGCAACGAAAAAGCTCTACAAGATCATGCAGAGAAACATCATTGTCCATCATGTGAGGAGGAGGTCACAAGGAGAGAGTTTGACCTCTGTAAAAAGGACACGCCGGGAAAACCTCCTTTTTGAAAAACGGAAATGCCGTATCTTTTGCAAATGAAGTCCAAATGACATGAAACCAATTTTGTTGGAAAGAGGACGACAAATGCAACCTTTGTAAATGGCAAACAAGGAATGGGGATTTTGCAAAGAAATGGAAGAGATAAATCTTCCGCACGGATGAACCGGCAAAATCTCCAATACCGAAAACGCAATAGAAGACGCATACGAAAACCGTTTTTGGTGAACTTAGCCTTGTCATGACGAGCACGACAAGCACCAAAATCACACCACGATAAGAGGCAAATAAGAACCAATAGAGATGATTGCATGGATGCAAAGGTTTGTGCTCTCTACGATTATACGATCCCGATATCCGGTCGAGAGCCCCTCTTGATAGTACGGCTATCTATCCTATAGCCCGGTCTCTCACTAAACATCATGAGACCGGTAAAATAGAAACCCTATCAAGAACATACCTTTGCCTTGCGCATTAATCCACTTGAGGTCGATGGAGACGATCTTCATTTCCTCAAGACGAACCATCTTCTTGATTGCGCTTTGCTTGGTGAAGATTCACATGTGGCTCCCCCATACCCCAAGATGGGAGAAGCACCTCTTCGGCATATCTTCACTTGGCCTTTGTCTTGATGACAAACACCTTGGCCTTGATCAACCAATGATCTTTTTCCCTAAACCTTGACTCCAACACATGGAGAACAAGCAAGACCTTGACTCCAACAAATGGAGACAAGCAAGCAAATGGACACCTACAAATATAGCTCAATGCAAATATTAGTCCATAGAAATTGTCATTAATTACCAAAACCATGCATGGGATCAACCATGCACTTTCAATCTCCCCCATTTTGATAATTGATGACAATCCCTTTTTAAGAGGGTTTATATAATGAATAAAGCATCCTTGCATGACAAACAAGCAAGAATGCAAAGCACATTAAAGGCAAATGCAACAAAAGCATAAAACCAAAATTCCCTTAAACCCTCTAAACTTCTCCCCCATTGGCATCGATTGCCGAAATGGGAAGAAAAATTTAGAGAGCCAATATAATAAGAGTTCCTCCATAAAGGTGTGCATTTCTCAAGATATGAGTGAAATCAAATGCACTTATTCATTGACGAATAATTAGAGGAAATCAAACTATATTGAGGATCCAAAGATTGCAAAAAGATGAAATCATTTTAAACATCTCCACAAAGGAGCAAAGCAATCGAAAAGATCCAAAGCAAGAGTTCCAAATAAAAATGGAGGAGCTCCCCAATGATCATGCACAAATGAGGAGTGCATAAATATGGTATCCTCACTCCCCCAAAATCATCTAGAACACTCAACAAGTGCAAGAGTGCATAATGCAAGAGCAAATCATAGCACTTGCACCAAAGATGTGGTTGAGCCAAAAGAAGATACCAATTTTCAAAGATTCAACTAAGATAGGCCCAACCGAGATAAGAAGATCTTTAGAGAAATATGTTCACAAGCTTAGGGATACCAATTGGAAATTAAACCAATTGAAAATGCCAAAAGCTAGTGAGAGCATTTAGCCAATAAAATTCAACATGCTCACCATGGTAGGCATGAGGTCAAAAGATCTTCAAGAAATACATGAGTGTGCAAAGATACCAATAAACAATAAGACAAGCACTCATGAGACAAATTTGGAGGCCACCAAAGAATTATAGATAAAACACAAGGTGGCACAAAAAGAAATAGGATACCAACTAAAAGGTGACCTCTCTCATATGTATAGGTTTCTAATTAGATAAACCATTGAAGATTTACATCCGCAAAGAAACATATACATACGAAATGGTTCGGGAAAGAGAGAACAAGGTATCCAAAAGGAAGTCATAAATATACAAATGAGATTGTTGCTTAAAAGCATAGCACATAGCTCAAATTTATCTCATTGTATATAAATGAACTTCAAATATATCAAATGCATCACACATATCACTAAGGGAACAAGAGATAGTGGAGATGCTTTGAGATAGGCAACAAGTATCACAAACAAATAATATCAATTGAAGACAAGGTTTTTGCAAATTCATCACACATACCACAAAGATATATTAAGTGAAGGAAATAGGCCAAAACCACAACAATTGCATATAAAAGCTTTCATGCCAAGAGACAACCTACACAAGGTTGGATACTAAAAGGAATGCATGAGATAGATACTTGTTACCGAGATGACATTGGTGATGAAGATGATGAGAGTTGGTTTGACATCAAAGCTTGACTCCGACAATCACATGGTGAGAACACCTTCCTTATGAATGAGGCAAGCATCCAATGCATCTCCATTGTACCTAAAACAAAATTTAAGCACAAAATGGTTCCCAAACTCATTGGGTTACATAGTAGTTAGAAACACTACAATATATAGGACATACTCCACATAAATATGTGCATATAGATATGAAATTGAATTTCATGCACATCTTAGCCGATTTAGAATTCGGTGGAGTATCCCCCTATATATTGGAACTAAAAGGACTAGCATGCCATATAATATATATGTTAAAGGATATACATACAAAGCCTTTCAAGATCCAAAAGAGATACAATTTAGACAAAAACACCAAGTGAACCAAGAAGAGAGCACACCAAGGTGTGACACAAAAAGGTTGTCCAAATTATATTAAAATCCAAATCAACACATGATTGAGGAAAAATCAAATCAACAAATGATTGATTCCAAAACACATCAACACATGAAGTGTGATATCAAAAGAAATCGAATCAACACAACAAATGGTCGATAAGACACCAATTGAAAATAAGATACCAATTAAAACAAAACAAATATCAACTAGGAGAAAAGATACCAAGAAGAGGGTGATACTTGACCGAAATCAAGTAATGTAAAATAAGGCAAAAGGTATCAAGACTCCCACAATAAATATCAATTGGAACAAATATCTACGATGGAGATATTAAGTTCCAATTAATACCAATTGAAGGTACCAACACAAGATAAAGAATCAAATGCCAATTGAAAGGATCGAAAATTGATAGATAGGTTAGTGTTCTAAATAAAAAGGAATGCTCCCCCAATATACATGCATTATCTTTGATATTTGCATTTGAATACAAAATGCATGCACAAGGGATCATTACTCTCCATATTTTATTTACAACACTAAACACTACCAATTGAAAAATAGGATCCATTCAAAAGGCAAGGAAGGCAATAGATAAAGCAAATCAACGCAAGAGCCAATGTGAAGATGGTCTACAAAATCCACCACAATTACTAGTATCACTTGTCATGGACAAGGAGTAAATAGAGATATTTCTCAATGGTATAAAGGAATGATGTACAAGACCAACTTCACCGCAAACTAGCAAATGGCAAAAGATAGGAATTAAAACACCATTTTTTAAAGAGGTTTGTTGGTAGTTTCAATTATTCGAACCAACCGGCAAAGCCATGGTTAGAATAAAAGGAAACAAATGGTTTCTCACATAATATATGGAAATGCATATTAGAGAAAAACCACACCAAGCAAGCCCATGCAAACAAGAGCCAAAGATAACCAAAAGGAAATTAGAACTTGTTCGAGCAAACATGCCACATAGGAGAAAGATAATTTGCAATATAACTCTAAGTGGCAAACCTCAAATGTTCACATTTTTATGGGATTGTAATATGCACATAGCTTATTACTCCCCATAATGTGATGATTCATTTTAATTTTAAACAAGAGGCAAATAAAAACAACTAGAGAAATTAATGGACATGTAGAATTTGAATTTCTCATGAATATGACACACCACATAGTGACTAGATAAGTTGAAATATCAAAACTAGGTGGTGTGCTTCATGTACATACATTTTAAGTTTGTGAAGTGCACAAAACACATCACTCCCCCAAAATGGGATAGTCCATTAATATCTCAAAAGAGCCAAATGAAATCCACACAAGATTCAATAAAGCTCAACACACAAATTACACATACATGATATACAACTAACATACGCAACCTTGAATAACAAGACAAGTAGGAAAGTAGCATATCACATACAAGCACATATTAGGAACAAAACTAACACATGCAAGGGAGCAAGCAACTTTCAAAGAATATATAAGTTAAATACAAGTTACCGCAAGGAGGAAGCATTGGATATGAGATAGAGCAATATATTCCAATTGACTTGGCTAGAGAAATAAAACCATGAAGATCCCTTAATTCTTCAAAAGAAACCAAGTCACCAATGTCCTCCACATCAACCTATTGATCAAGTTGAAGCTTGTTGGTCCCCAACCAAGTTGGGTCCTAAGAGGTTAGTCACAATAGGCTTGGGAACCCAAATGGTGCTTTTCTTGCCACCACTTTGAGCTCCCACATACTTGGCAAACACATTGCCAACTCTATCCTTCCCAAGAGAATAAATATCATCAATTATGATAGGGTTGGATGGGGTACCGTTCGTGCATGAAGAAGCAAAATGACCTTTGCCACGGCAAAGGTAGCAACACCGACTCTTCTTCTTCTTCTTCTTCTTAATAGGCTCCTCAACTTGAGGAGCAATAACTTGAGTCTTCTTAGGAGGTGCCCTTTGTTCAACTCGTGGTTGAGCACGAGATTGAACAAGAGGCCGCTTCCCTAGTTGCTTCTCACTAAGAGGCTTCTTCTTCTTCATTGGGCAATCACGAACATGGTGCCCTTCTAGCTTGCACTTGAAGCAAATGATCTTGGCCGGATTCTTGATTTGAACTTGGCCCTTCTTCTTCTTCTTCTTCTTCTTCTTCTTCTTCTCAACCTTGGACTTGTTCTTGTTGTTGGAGTTGAATCCAAGTCCACTCTTGTCATTGGGGGATTGTTGCACACTCAACATGTTGTCAAGTGCACGCTTCCCTTCATGACGCTTTTCCAAGCCTTTCTTCATGGAAGTGGCTTGGGCCTTGAGCTCTCCTCTTTTCTCTACATGGTTAGTGACAACACAAGTACTAGAGGAGGTAGATGCATCATTGTTAGAGCAACAAGGCAAAGAAAGCAATTCATCACATGATGTACCAACATTCTTAGTGGATGAACTACAAGGAGTAGCACATGACAATATAGCATTATTAATTAAAGTTGTGCTAATATCCACATGAGACTCACTTGATGTTACCTTTGTAGTGATGGCCTCATGAGCTAACTTGAGACAAGCATAGGATGCTAGAAGTTCATCATTAGAGCTAGATAGCTTTTCATGATTTTCTTCCAACTTCCCATAGGATGCTAGAAGATTATCATTAGAGCTAGATAGCTTTTCATGACTTGCTTCCAACTTCTCATACTTGCTAGTTAGCAACTCAAGTTGAGCCCTTAGCTCAACATTCTCCTTCATAATAGATGCTTCACAAGAAGTGGAGTTAGTAGCACAAGCATCACTAACTTTAGGAATAGAAGAAGATAACTTGGTAAGCTCATCATTTAATCTAGCATTTTCATTTTTCGTGACTTTATATTTAGCATGAGCATGGTCACGTTCTTTAATGATTTTAGCAATTATTTCATTATGAGACTCCTCGATAGAATTTAGTTTCTCCTCAAAAGAAGCACGAGTCTCTTGCTCTTCCTCAAGAGCATCTTCTAACGATGCTTTCTCCATAGCATCATCTCTTTCGATCTTACCCTTTTCTTCAAGGCTTGCTTCCAAGGCTTCAATAGTTTCCCCACGCTCAATAAGAGTTTTCATAATTTCAAATAGCATAGCTTGAGCATTTTTATTTTTAGGGAGGGCTTTAAGAATCGTAAGACCGTTATTTTGAAGCCTAGCATTAACCTTTTCCACATCATCTTCTTCATCATTTTTATCATCATCATTGTCATCATTATTATTATCATTGCTAGAAGAAGATTTAGCCATAAGGCAATGAGAGGTGGATGAAGAGCAATTAATTTTTGAACTACTTAAGTTCATATCTTGTTGCATAGCAAATTTGGTTTCCTCTACATTATTATCAATGCAAGATTTAGAGGGAACACAAGCATTTTTATCATGGCAACAAGATAAAGCAAGCATATCATAAAGAGATTCATCCAAGCAAGTTTTAGATGATATGCAAGGACTATCAACACTAGCATGTAAATCATTTATGGTGCTATGTGTGTTTATGTCCAAAGATGAAGCATTGCAATAAGATAGAGATAATTGATCATCAACAACGAGCTCACTATCCAAATTGCAAAGCCTATCACTACTCACCATTACATTGGATTGTGGCTTACCACATTTTGGTGAAGTAGACAAAGATGAGAACTCGTCACGGCCGGAGGTGGAGGGAGAGCAATCATCCTCAGTAGAGTTGGACACTCCATATTTATCTTGAAGCTTGGTCCATAGCTCATGAGCATCCCGGAGAGGCATGATTGACTCAAACACAACTACACTCACAAACTTGCAAAACTCGTTAGATGCTAGAGCATCTAGATATAAGTTTTTCTCATCCTCTAAAGTCTTACTTTCGCAATCCTTTGGAGGAGAAAAACCTATATCTAAGATACGCTCAATATTGGGGTCCAAGACCCGTAAGTGTCTAAGCATATGAGTTTTCCAAACATTAAAATTTGTGCCATTAAATCTAAACAAGGAATTGTGCACTAAATCCCTAAACGACATCTTTACCCTCTAGGCGGTAAAGCCAAGCAAGAGAGACGAGGCTCTGATACCAATTGAAAGAACAAGCTATGCCCGGATGTCGCCTAGAGGGGGGGTGAATAGGCGATTAAAACTTTTTCTATTTAGGGGCTTGATAAGTGCGGAATAAAACTATGTGTTTAAATTAACAAGGCAACAACCTAATTACTAGGCTCACCTATGTGCACCAACAACTTATGCTAAGCAATTTAAGCGACAAGGTGATAGCAAGATATGAACTTCAAGCACGAAGGCTATCACAATGTAAATTGCATAAGTAGAAGCTCGGGTATAGAAATAACCGAGGCACGCGGAGACGAGGGTGTATTCCCGAGTTCCTCCTTGTTAAGGGAGTACGTCTCGTTGGAGGGGTGTGAGCTCGCCACAAGAGGCCTACTCAAGATGCCACAAAGGCCTCACCCTATTCTCCGATGAACCTCACCCAAGGGATTGGTTCACCTTCCACTATCAGAATCCTTCGGGGCGGATTCCGGAGCCCTTTACAACTTTCCTTGGGGCACACACCCACAACTCAATTGGGGGCTCCCAAACTCGTGCCGAAGTTCACAACTCGAAGTCTTCGTGGCACCTCCAACCGTCTAGGGTACACAATGCACCCAAGAGGCAACAAGCTCTTGGGAACACAATGCACCCAAGAGTAACAAGCTTCTCAACCTTCAACTTCACGTATCACCGTGGAGAGAGCAATCCGATGCAACTAATGCAAGAGGCAAGAACACACAAAGTAGTCAAGTCCTTCACTCTCAGATTCCAACCAAGCAACAAATGCTTTGGGAGGGAATAAGAGAGGAAGAACAAAGAGGAAGAACACAAAGCAACCCCAAATCTAGATCCACTAGGTTCCCCTCACTTAGAGGAGATTTTGATTGGTGGAATGGTAGATCTAGATCTCCTCTCTTGAATCCCTAAGTTTGGGCAAGAATCATTGGAGGGATTGAGAGGAATCAAGCTCACAAGGTTAGCAACAATGGAGGAGAGAGGAAAACAAGTGAGCAAGATGAGCAGCCAGCTCTTGGGGAAGAAGGGGGCTATTTATAGCCTCCCCCCAAAAACTAGCCGTTGGAAAACCGCAGGGCCGGAAATTCCGGGTTAAAGGGCCGGAACTTCCGGCCGGGGGCCGGATATTCCGGGGCATACACCGGAATTTCCGGTGCCCCGGAAATTTCCGGAGCAAACCTCCGGTGCAAAGTTCCGGACCCCCACCCGAGAGAAAACGTGAAAATGACTTAGCAAAATTTTCCTTGGGACGGATATTCCGGACCAAAGACCGGAAATTCCGGACCCCCGGAAATTTCCGAGGAAACTTCCGAGGCAAAATTCCGGACCGGCTCGGCGTGGATGAGCCTCCGGAGCCTGAGGAGGCTGAGGAGTCTGCCGAGGAGGAGGCCTCGAGAAGCGAGGGCCCCCTCGGCGAGGACGAGGCTTCGAGGGGCACTAACCTCGTTGGTGAGGGTATCGGCTCCTCCAGGAGCGCCCACGCCGAGGTGGACCTCCAGGTGCTCTCCTCTGGCGACGAGGAGGATGCCTTCCGCGTCATCCGCTCCCAGTGCGCCGAAGAGGAGGAGGAGACGAGCGGCGGCGGAAGAGGGCGCTGCGAACCCCGCTCCAAGGCCGTCCACGACAGGAGGGCCGCAACCTCGGGAGGAGGCCGGAGCAAGCCACACCCCGCCACCCAAGGCGAAGAAAAGGGTGTGGGTGATGGCCGGCGAGTAAGTCTTTGATTTTTCTTTTTCCCTCAACATTTTGTTTCTGAGAAAACCCCCTTGATGGATCTCCAACTTGGCTCCCTTTCAGGCAGCCTGCAAGGCTGGAGAGACCACCAGCGTCGTCGCGGAGACGCCTGCGGCTGGCGAGCCGCAGCAGGCAGTTGTTCCTCCCGCGGTCGAGCACCGTGCGGAGGCGGTGGTGGCCGAGGAGGCCATGCTGTCACCGATTCGGGCGGCGACTCCTCCCGTGGCGGAGCACCGCGCGGAGGAGGAGACCGTAGAGGCGGCGCTGTCGCCAACCAGGGTGGCGACTCCTCCAGCGATGGAGCACCGCGCAGGAGAGGCGAGGGCGGAGGCGACGCCGCCGTCGCCAACCAGGGCGGCGACCTGTAATACCCCGCAGTTATAGGTTTCAAAAGGGTAGAAATAGGAAGTTTGCATCTTTGCCTTCATGCATGCTTGAAAAGTCCGAATAATTTTCGCGCTTTTATGCAAAAAGGACTAGTAGTCGAGATAACTCGATCTAACATTAGTCGCCTATTTTGAAACCCTAGTTTTAAAAGATAGGTTGGGTTATCAACTTTAATGAAAGTTTATTTAGGTAACTTCAAATTTGAATACAAATGTATCAACACTTGTAAATCTTATCTCTATTCTCTCTCTCAAATCTTTGAATTCATGTTTATAATTAACACATACATTTTGTCTTAATATTCTAAGAATTCATATTCTTGTAATTCCACATTTCATTCTCCACAAAAATTTCAATAAGCATCATTACATTTCCCAAATAAATCTTCTTACAAATTGCAATAATATCCAACATCCAATACATTTTACAATCAAATTTTAATACACACTTTTGTTATCAATAAATTACAATATGCAATTCTGAGATAAAATAAATTACATTATACAAGAAACTTTACAAGTGGAATTGTTCCACAAATCTGTTACAAATAAATGTTATCAGGTCCTTTTACAAATTTTCTACTGAAAAGTAAAAAATAAAAGAAAAACCTATAAACTAAATCCTTTAGATAATCTTGTGAAATTCTTCAACCTGAAAAGCAAACAATTCACAGAGAAAAGAGTTGTTAAGGTTAGAAATTTTAGCCTAGTACATTGGTACTGGCTATTGATATAATACTTGGCAGAGTGTCGAAATTCCATGAATTGGAATTGACATTGGAGTTCACAGTCAAAAATCAAATCAAATATCCAACATTAGGCAACTTGATCATGCTCAGCATGCATTAAGCATGTAAAAGGGGCAAAGGCAGAACCAGCTTCACAACTTAGGCAACCTGAGGGACTAGCTGGTTATCACATGAATACATGATCATCTTCAAAATTTGTCCAAAGGCAACCAGGAAACAGAACAAACCATCTCTGCCAAATATAAATTTTAAATCCACCTTCTTAATTGTGGTGTCACATTTACCATTAATTTGATAAATGGACCCTATTCCTTAAAGCCCACAGGTAAAAACAGTTCATAACCATAGTGCATAGCAGTAGTCGACAGGAGCTTGATAAGACCAAGTGAGGTGGAGGGATAACTCCCTGCGCAAGGATCCTAGCTGAGAGTAATCCACAAGTGGATTTGAAACCATTCCACAACTCAAATGGATGGACTTGAAACAGTTCATAACCAGATTGAACAACAGCAGCCGGCAGAGCAAGGATAGGATCAAGGAGGAGGAAGGAGTGAGCCAAAAAGGGAGTAAACAATACCTTGGCACAGAAATTCAACCACCATAGGATAAGAACCTCCATAGTTTAACAGGAGAGTAGCAACTCGAGGTGGAGGAGGGCCACTGCAAGCAGCTTACACATTACATGCAGTTATCCTGGTGTCACCACCAGAATCATCTAAAAACCCTATAAATAGGGCAGCCAGCCGAATCCACAAGGCATCACACAGCCAAGCACATCACACACATTTCTGAAAATGTTCATCATCAAGAACATTAGCCACATCAAATCTTGCAGCTAGAACTATACACCTTAGGAAAGTTGAAGCAGCTAGGAGGAGCAGGCTATCCACAAGACGCAGGTTGTCAGTTTAGCCAGAAGACCAAGCTACTCAGCAGCAGCAGGTTGATCTTTTGAGTGTTAGGCAGAGAAGGAGAGAGTTAGCTAACTCTAATAATGACAGAGCCAAGCTAAGCATGTTTGCATGCATGGAAGGGGAAGTGAGGAATATCTGTTCTTATCAGAACCATGTTGAACATGGATTATGCTAAGGATAGATAAGAGGGAAGTGCAGCACCTGTTCTTTATAATATACACAAGCTAGTAGCCTAACATATCTGTCACTAGAAGAAGCACAGGAAAGCATAAGAAAAGAATTTTCCAAAAGCTTATTAGTTTAGCCAGCTTCTGTGTAACTCCAGTGGAGGCATCACAACATGCATAGCTAATTTTCTTTAGCCACAGAAATAATTCCACACCATTTCACAGCACAGAGCACAAGCCACAACATCAAATTAAGCCGAAGCCCAATTCTTTCTTCTTCAATCATTTTTGCCAGAACAAATCATCAAAATTAATTCCAATCTTCACCCCTCACACCTCAGATAAATATACAAGCATCATGGCATCACATATTCTCAACCAACAAAGCAAAGTAGAGCACCAGTACAATTTTACTAAGTACCAGTGAGGAAATCTTGAGCAGCATGGAAGCTAAGCTAGATCAGAAAGGAGTCTAGAAGGAGGAGTTAGCAGAGAGGAGGAAGAGGAACCTTACCGTGCGCCCATGGCCGTAACGGCATGACGACGGGGCAGTGCCCGTGTGGTCATGACAGAGGACCAAGGGAGGAAGCCGCACCACAGCAACACCACTCCAGCACCACCGTAGCACGGAGGCGAGCTCCACACCGGCGGCGGAGCAGAGCAGGAGTCGGGAGCACGAGTAATCGCGCTGCAACCGAGAGCTCAACCGGGGGACGATCCAGCACGCACGCGTCGGTGGAGAAGAAGGAGAGCAGCTAGGCAGAACCAGAGAGCGGAGCCGAACCCCTAACCATGGCGAGGTAGCTCAGAGAAGGAGAAGCACGGCGGAGCGGCGCCATCACCGAAACCCTAACCCTAGGGATGGGTTGCGCACGAACACACCGGAAGAGGAAAAGTAGATCGACGGGGAGGAGAAGAGAGAGCGTCGAAAGGGCTTTCTTTTGCGCCCTAGCACGACGACGGAGACGGCCGGAGCACGCCGGAATCGGTCGGCGACGGCGGAGGCGAAAAGGGGATCGTGTCGACCACGGGAGCGAGAGAGGGAGAGAGAGAGAAGAGGGGAAGGAGAGAGTGGGTCGGACTGAATCGGTTCGACCGAACCGGTGCGGGTTGACCTGGTTCAACCCAGTAAACCAGGGACTTAGTTGTAATTTCTAAAAATTGCTGAATTCAAATCAAACCCTAGTTATAATTCAAATTTTAGATCCAAAATAAGAATCCTAAAAATCAAATAAAAATATGTTATTAACTCAAAATTTTGCCAGGATTTCAAAAATGATTTTTATTTGATTTATTGAAAAATATTTCTTGAGTGAAAAATTCAAAGATCCTTAAGTGGAAATGATTTGAATTATTTTCCAAAATATTCAAAGATCCTTAAGTGGAAATGATTTGAATTATTTTCCAAAATATTCAAAGATCCTTAAGTGGACATGATTTGAATTGTTTTTAATATTCAAGGATCCTTCAGTGGAAATGAATTGAATTATCTTCCTAAAGTAAAATAAATTACCATTCTGTAAATGACTGTTTCGTAAATCATCCTAGGTAAAACACACAAAAAGGGAACATCATCTTAAAACATGAAGGGGGGAAATTTTCCAAAACCTCTAAAAATCATTTCATCTATGCATAATAGCATAAATTGGATTTTCAAACATTGTCTTATAAAGACAATGATGTTGATTTTCAGAACACGAGGTTCACGAATCGCCGGAAGCTTTAGACTGCACTACTTGTCAGTCTCAAGGCAAGTTCATTCTTGCATACCGTTTGATGTATTTTTATCAAAGTACTTGCAAAGTCTACTTATACGTTCCTTTCACTTGCATAAAAAGAAAAAGTATTTTCGAATGATGTGGTATATACTATTGGTTGGCGGTGGAACAATGGTAAGATGAATAGGTACGGTGTTCCATCGTATGGGAAGGTATATATCCTTAGGATCTAATAACCCCTGTTCCAGTGATCCTTTCGCCGTAGTAAAATCATCAACCAATGGACTTTGTATGGGCGGGGCCAGTCAGAGGCTTCTTTTCTCATCCGCATATCCTCGACAGGCCTACACCGGGTTGGGTCGTTGCGGCGGCCAACAGCGTGGAAGCGCGTGCTCTTCCTGCCCGACGGGGTAATTGGTGGGGAAGCTTGGGAGGGGTGTTGGGTATGCGTGGAACATGATTCCCCTACCGCATCACAAATGGGCGGATGTGTGTTGATTTGGGAGAAGCTCCACATGACTGGATGTCCTGAGCCTTGGCTATAACACTCATGGAGTGTAAAGAGAGCATATATAGGGCCAGGCAACTGTTGGGTAAAGTGATGCAACTCTGCAGAGTCAAACAACAAATTTGTGATTTCACAACCGTGTTCCCGGTATGGAACTACGAGATCGAGGCCGGAATGGAGTCCCATTTGGATTCACAAGACCGGTGGAGACTGTGGACATAGTTTTCAGAATAAAATCAATCTTTTGAAGAAATGTTTACAAAAACTTGCATCTATGCCAAAGACCCGAGGTTTTGGCAGTAACTAGTGCATGATACACCTTATCTATATATATTCAGAACTTGCTGAGTAACGCTGTTGCTCACCCTTTCCCTTTTGACCCCATGCTTAGACTTTGAGGAGGCAATCAAGGAGAGTTATGGAGCTTACCATGAGGACGAGGTGTACTACGAGGAACCTGATCTATCCGGAGGGGTAGAAGGCGTCGACTACCTGATTGCTTATGGAGGCGATGATGATGAGCCCGAGACTTAGTCTCCTATCTTAGGGGCAGGGCCGAGCAATTCTAGACTAGTACTACTTAGGTTGTTGAGCCCAATGGTTCTTAGTTTGCTTCTTTCTATCGTTAATAAGTTGACCTCAGTCAACCGTACTGTAGTTGAAATTCCTCCCATGTCGGAGGAAGACGTTGAAGCTTTTGTACATTTCTGGCTTGTAATCTTTAGCAGTGTGTAATAAAGTGGACCCGCAATGTTTCTGTTGTACTACTCTGAGGGATGTAATATTTACGGATGAGTCCTTTCGTGGACGTTATGTCAACGACTTGTACACTAGAATATGCAGTGGTGTGCGGGGTCACCGCAGATGGTATCAGAGCAATTGCTAGACCTTAGGTTGGAAACCTATTAAAGGGAAAGCCTGTAGGGTAATATATTTCTAGGCCGTAATGAATTTTATATTGTTATGATGGCTATTCACTTGAGAATAACATTATCATGCATATAATACTTCATTCTTACCAATACTTTTCTTTGTATATCAGGATGGATAACCGATTCCCCAAGCGAAGCGTTCGAATTCGAAGTATGTCATTAGGAAGAGGAGTGTTCCGAGGAAATTGGGCGGTAGTGTCTGGAGCAAATGATCAACTATTTGGGGGTTGAAGCTAAAGTAGTGGTTAAGACTCTTAGCTACAATGATGGATCAGCCTTAGCCAAATATCGTGTTGCACTCAAGCTTCCGTCTGAGCTTAAGATGGGTTTGAAGATGCCATATGGAGAAGCCAAGCATGTGGAGATAGCATTCCATATTGCAGTAGTCAAAGCCATTACCAATATTAGAACAGCCAAATCCAAGGAGTTGGAAGGAACCCTGTTTCATGCAATCCCAAGTGCCATCTATCGACAAGAGATAGATGTGGATTACTTAGCCTTTGCACGCACTAACCCTCGTGACGCTGCTGTATTTCTTGAGAGTTGCGTCAAGCTTATCCGAACCTACCACAAATCCTTTAGCATTTTGTCCGATGAGATGGAGATTATGGTAGAACAGTTTTCTAGCCCTGATGCTATCCAGGAGCGCTGTGACATGCTCATGTATGAAGCCCGTATGGGTCATACTGATCCACCATCCACTCCAGTTACCTATGTTGATGAGACTGTAGCCCCTGAAACCCCAGTTTACGCCACTTATTCTCCAGCACACCCAGACTATGTTCTTGTGGGAGAAGTGGAGGAACGCCAGAGTACTGAACCCGAAGCTTCCTATTCCGCTGGGTGGGATGAGGAACCCTACCAGGGAACTTCAAGTGATCCTATAGTAATCAAAGGTGATGATGGCGAGGAGGAAGTTGAGAGTAAATTACCTAGAAGAAAGCCAAAACTAGGTCGGTCAGGTAATCCTATTCTGATTAATTCAGATGAGGAAGATGAAGAGGATGGATATGGTTATAAGTCAAGATATAACCAGGGGGCGAGTACGTCAAGGCAGCCCAAGTTAGAACCTATAGAAGAGCCTCGAAGTTATTTCTGTAGCACCAGTGCTATTCCTTCGGGAGCTGAGGACTTTGGGGGTGAGTACGGTGATGAAGCGGAGGCGTATCAATACCTAGACAGTTACTTTAATGTGACTGATTGGAACTTAGAAGCATCACCATCTGACCCTGATTACCAGCCATCTGGTAAGAAGAAGATTCCTTTACCTGGATTTCTGAGGAGAACCGGTCGCAACAAGTGGTGGAAGCCGGGAAAGTTCACGGAGAAGTGAGGTTAATCAGAAAGTGGAATAGTAGTATCCCTATGTATCATATAGAGTATTGTAGTGTGTACGGTGTGGTTGTATGGTAGCAATAAGTGAGACCTACTCACTTTAGAGTGTGTTACGATTCTGTACCCATGTTTGTAACCCTACATGTATAATACATGGTATATGTTTGAAATGCTTTGGTTTCTTGGATTTTTCTGGATTTCAATGTGTGACTAGTTTTTGCGCATGAAGACGAACTCAAAGTGCATATGCATAATGTAACGATGAGTTCTAATTCATTGTGGCAGGACTAGGGGGCAATGGCGAGTGCCGGTGAAGAAAGTGAGTTGCTTAGGCAGGAAAGAGAAGCAAGAGAGAAGCATGCAGCCGAGACAGGAGGAATACCTCAACCACCAAGGCCAATTACGGAGCAAAGTTTCATGCAATATATGCAGTTGGTGGAAGAAGGAAGACGTCATGATCAAGAAGTACAAAATAAATTTCTGCATGACCTTTTAGAGACTCAAAATGGAAGAGCAAGAAATGGAGAACCAAGAGGTGTAACCCTATCGGATTTCCAGAATACTAGGCCTGAACCCTTTGCTAGAGCAGTAGATCCCATGGATGCTGAAGATTGGATGGCAGACACTGAGAGAAAACTCAATACAGTGGGATGTTCAGATGAGGAGAAGGTTAGGTATGCAACTTATTTGCTTACCGGACCCGCAGCATCATGGTGGGAAGCCATTGTGGCTACACAGCCTGCAGGACATGTGATGAATTGGGAAGAATTCAAGAAGAGATTTAGGGAAGCTCATGTTCCTGAAAGTATTATGGAACTCAAGAAGAGAGAGTTTGAAAATCTAAGACAAAATGAGTCACCAGTTGGAAGATATGTTAGCATGTTCAATACTTTATCTAGATATGTTGTGGATGAAGTGAACACGGAGGAGAAAAGAAAGAAGAGATTCATGAAGGGTTTGAATCCATTCATGAAAATGCAACTCAGGTTAGCTAAACCTAAGGAATTCCAAGAACTAGTGGATGCAGCCATAACTCTTGAGGATGATTATAAAATGCTTCAGGAGGAAAGGAGGAAGAAAGCCAGGATTGAACCCAGGAAATTTCAAGTGCAGAAGTCACCACCAAATCTACGTTTCAAGCCTAAACCCAGGATGGATATGAGAAAGCCAATGCCACGGAATTCTAATCCAATGGATCACATCGTTTGCGATAATTGTGGTCTAAGAGGACACATGAAGAAGGATTGTCAAAAGCCAAAAATTGTCTGTTTCGGATGTGGACAGCAAGGACACATCAAACCAGACTGTCCTTATCGGCAAAATCAATAGGTGGGTCGTGGTAATGGAGGTGGTAATAATAGGAATGGTGGCGGATTCAAGCCAAGAGGTGGAGGTTCTGGTCAAACCTCTACAGATAGAGCTAAAGGGAAGCCCTATGGGAAGCTGAATTGCACCAGCCTGGAGGAAGTCAATAATGACGACAACGTGGTGATCGGTACGCTCAAAATCTTATCTCATCCTGGCAAAGTTTTATTTGATACTGGAGCTACTACATCTTTTATTTCACAACAATTTGTGGAAGCATATGGGATTAGGTGTCAACCGTTAGAAGTCCCGATTATGGTTATGTCAGCAGGTGGAAAGATTTTAGCATCCCAAGTCAAAAAGGACCAAGTAATTATGATCTGTGACCGCGTTTATAACGCTGATTTGCTAGTAATACCCATGAAAGATATAGCAGTCATCTTAGGGATGGACTGGTTGTCTGACCATGGAGCTCAAATAGATTGTGCGGATAAGACGGTATCATTAAGAGGACCCGAAGGGATTAGAACATTATACCAAGGTGATAAGCATACTCAGCTAAAAGCAGATCTGCAATTAAACTCCTTGAGTAGGGAAAAATTGGAAGAGATTCCGGTAGTAAGGGAGTTTCTAGATGTGTTTCCTGAGGAATTACCTGGAATGCCACCAGATCGAGAAATTGAGTTTACTATTGATTTAATTCCTGGTACTGCACCTATTGCACAACCACCATATAAGATGGGACCCAAGGAATTGGTACAGTTAAAGGAGCAATTGGATGAACTGGAAGCCAAAGGATTCATAAGAGAAAGTGTATCCCCTTGGGGAGCACCAGTGATATTTGTGGATAAAAGGGATGGAGGACGAAGAATGTGCGGAGATTTTCGTAACTTAAATAATGTTACAATCAAGAATAAGTACCCTTTGCCAAGGATACAAGATTTGTTTGATCAAGTTAGAGGAGCTGGAGTATTTTCCAAAATCGATTTAAGATCAGGATATCATCAGATAAAGATCAAAGCTGAGGATATTCCGAAAACTGGATTTGTATCACGATATGGACATCATGAGTATTTAGTGGTACCATTTGGATTGACCAATGCACCAGCTATATTCATGAATTTGATGAATAAGGTTTTCATGCCATACTTGGATAAGTTCGTGATAGTATTTATAGATGATATATTAATTTACTCCCGAACCCAAGAAGATCATGCACGGCATTTGAGAATAGTACTGCAAACATTAAGAGAACACCAGTTATACGCCAAATTCAGCAAGTGTGAATTTTGGTTGGACCAAGTGGAATTTCTTGGACATGTGATTAGCAAAGAAGGAATTGCTGTAAATCCGGAGAAAGTAAAAGCAGTATTAGAATGGAAAGTACCTAAGAATCCTAAGGAAATAAGAGCATTTCTAGGAATGGCCGGATACTATAGAAGATTCATTGAAGGATTTTCAAAAATAGCCGGACCCATGACCAAGTTACTGAGAAAGAATGTTCCGTTTGTATGGACCGAGAAATGCGAGCAAAGTTTTCAGGAGCTTAAAAAGAAGCTCACAACAGCACCAGTTTTGGCCGTACCTGAAACCGGAAAGGATTATACGGTGTATTGCGATGCATCCAAAAATGGATTAGGATGTGTATTAATGCAAGATCACAAGGTCATTGCATATGGATCCAGGCAATTGAAACCCCATGAACTTAATTACCCAACACATGATTTGGAATTAGCCGCAGTAGTTTATGCCTTGAAGCAGTGGAGACATTTTCTTTATGGAGCAAAGTGTGAGCTATACACTGATCATAAGAGTTTGAAATATTTCTTCACCCAGAAGGAGTTGAATATGAGGCAAAGAAGATGGTTGGAATTGATTAAGGATTATGATTTAACAATTAATTATACACCCGGAAAAGCTAATGTGGTAGCAGATGCTTTAAGTCGGAAGATCATTTGTAATCCTTTAACGGAACAAGGGATGCCTAAAGAACTTAAAAGGGAGTTAGAGAGGTTCCAGATAGAGATTTGGGACGGACCAACATTAAATAGTATTATGGCAATGGATATTGTTGGAGAAATTAACATGGATTTGAAAGCAAACATAATATCTCATCAAGAAGAAGATGAATTCCTAGCAGAAGAGATAAGGAGAATTAAGGAAGGGAGGAGATCTGAGTTTATTTTAAAGACTGAAGATGGATCTCTGTGGTTTCATGATAGAATATGTGTTCCAGATATCAAGGAAATTAAGAGTATCATACTTAAGGAAGCACACGAAACACCTTATTCTATACATCCTGTGTCGGCGTAGTGGAAACCAGGGTACCACGAGCCGGCCTGCCAGGGCCCACGACACTCTTCAGAAGATCTCACCAAGGTCCAGGCTCTCCAAGCCTGGAGAGGCTCTCCAAGCCTGGCGAGGCCCTTCAAGCCTGGCGAGGCTCTCCAAGCCTGGCGAGGCTCTCCAAGCCTGGCGAGGCCCTTCAAGCCTGGCGAGGCTCTTCAAGCCTGGCGAGGTTCCTTCCTCACGAAGCCAGCTCTGTCTCCGCGGCAGAGCGCACATGGGCTCTGCACACTCCGCAGAGTCACGGGCGCGCCAGCGCGTGGTGACGCCAGCGTCACAGTTGCCATTCCCATGTATAAAGCAGTCAACCAGACTGCACCAAGCAAAGGAGCTCCAAGACTTGCCTCTTTGGTGACAAGGGAACAGTCTGCAGCTACGCTCCAAGGACGACGTCACCGTGGGTGTCGGGGATATAAACCCCGGATACCCCTAAGGGGGCCATTTCTTCAAGAACTACATGGGCCGGCTACGGCGTGCCGCCTGAAGCCCGCCGGATGAAGCAAGCCGCTTAGCCTACCCGGAGGCGGACGGCCGACTAGAGCAGCCGGCCTCTACCGACCGACCAGTCCGTACTGGTAGGCCCAGATCGTCCAGCTCCTGTCGGACGTTACAGCTACAGTGTAATGATGAGATAGTACCAGCCGGCTCCAGAGTAGTGATGTCATAGGGGCAACTATGTAATCTCCTTGTAACCTAGAAACCCTAGACGCTGCCTATATAAGGCATGCATGGGCCTCCTGCGCGAGGCACGCTCAACACGTTAGACAGACACACACAAGCACGGATACGTAGATCATCGTCCACCTCTAGCCGGCTGGACACTTCTAGCCGGCACCACCGCCAAACAGCTCCAGGAGCAATCTTGTAGCTCGACTTGTGATCAATCAATAGAAACAAGAAGAGCAGGACGTAGGGGTTTTACCTCCACAAGGAGGGCCCCGAACCTGGGTAATTGACGTGTGTTTGCATGTTGGTTGCCCAATCCCGCGCGAGCATCCGTTCGTCGCCTGCCCCATACTCTTTTCCATCCTTGATGGATATGCCGTGCTACCCACCACGACAGTGGGTCACCTCCCACCTCGGCAAGCGCCAGCCCACTGTCCAGCTGGTCGGTGCCCCTTTTCAGCTTTGGTGACGCCGTTCCCCTGCCGTGGACCGCGTCCACGAGCTTTACCTTTATGGTAGACCTCACCTTTACGGTGCACCGCGCCTCCTCCTTCGTCGCCATGTGGTAGCCCTTCCCGCCCAAATGTTTGGGCAGAAGAGGCCCAGGGCGCCTATAAAAGGAGGGAGAGCACGCCCAAGCAAGGGGTTCGATCCCTGGTTCGACTCTTCACTAGGTTCGGTTTTTGGAGCCTAGGAGCCTACCCAAAAACCCTAGATCTGAAGATCAGCCAGTAGCCATTGTTAGCCACCTCGAGCTCGACAAGCTCTCCTTGTACTGTAAACTCTCCAAGCAGTGCAATACATAGAAGCAGGACGTAGGGGTTTTACCTCCACAAGAGGGCCCTGAACCTGGGTAAGACCTTGTGTCAATCTCTGCAGTGTCGTCCGCAACGAGCCTGACGAGCACCGTCGCCGGAGCACGTTGTGGATTGTTTGACTCCGTGTTCAGCCCCTTACACGATACCTTGGAGACACCCCTAGTTCCTGGGGACAATCTCCGACATTTGGCGCGCCAGGTAGGGGGCTGAGGCGCGTCTACATCCTCGACACAGCCATGGCCGGTTCTCGTGCCGAACATCTCGCTCGCCGGACGGCCAGTGCCGCCAGCGCTCCTTCTGCCGGCAACCCGCGCGGCCGCCCGCGCGGGAGCACCGCTCCGCCGCGCCGCGTCGACCCCGAGCCCCGCGTCGAGCACCCGGAGGACGACGACATCGACCACGCTAAGGACGACCTCGGCAAAGAGGAGGCCTCCTCCCTGCGCCCGTCACGGGACGGTGCTGCCTCCTCGCTGGGCCGCCCTGCGCCCAGCCCAGCAACTGCGCTTCTCATGGCGCAGGAGCTGCTGCGGTACCGTCCCACGCCGGAGGCTCAAGAAGCCTGGCTCCATCGCCTCTCCGAGCTCGTCGGTGCCGCTTGCGTCGCCGCTCGCGCCGCCGCTCGTGCACCGTCCCACTCCCTGGTTCTCTCAGGGTGTGTGGGAGACGTAGCGCACGGCGCTCCTCCCGCACCTCCTCTTCATCCCGCGCCTGCTCCAGCTCCACCGCAACCAGCTCCAACGGCGGCTCCTCCTCGCGACAACCGTGCGGCTTCGCACGCCTCGTCGCTGCATGACTACCAAATCGTGCAGCCTCTGGGGGGCTTGCGTCACCCCTCGCCGAGGCCCCGGCCTTCTCGTCAAGGCTCGGGGGCTCGCGCCACCTATGTCCGGGCTCCGGCCTTCTCCCGAGGCGCCGGCCTTCACGAGGCTGATCCCCTCGCGAGGCCCCCGGTCCTCGCCGGAGACACCCCGTGCAGCCACGGTAAAACCGTCCAGGCTCCGGCCTTCTCCCGAGGCGCCGGCCTTCACGAGGCTGATCCCCTCGCGAGGCCCCCGGTCCTCGCCGGAGACACCCCGTGCAGCCACGGTAAAAACGTCCAGGCTCCGGCCTTCTCCCGAGGCGCCGGCCTTCACGAGGCTGATCCCCTCGCGAGGCCCCCGGTCCTCGCCGGAGACACCCCGTGCAGCCACGGTAAAAACGTCCAGGCTCCGGCCTTTCTCCCGAGGCGCCGGCCTTCACGAGGTTGATCCCCTCGCGAGGCCCCGGTCCTCGCTGGAGCCACCCCGTGCAGCCACGGTAAAAACGTCAAGGCTTCCTCTCCGTGACAGCCACCCCGTGCAGCCACGGTAAAAACATCGTGGCCAAGGTCACATCCTCCACGAGGAAAAAGTTCGGGCTCCCCTCTCTACTATACGTTGCCTGGGGACGTTCGAGAAGACTCCCAAGCCACCACGCCTCGGCAAGGTGACTTCTTCAAGCACCATGCCTTGGCGAGGTGGATCCCCATGCCGGACATGGTGGACCGCAGGCTCAATGAAAGCCACCCACGCATAGGGGCCCCCTCTCTGAGCTCTCTTTACATGCGTCGCCTCGGGCCGCGAGAGTCTCAGCCACTGAATGTGGAACCCCATGCCTGACATGGCGGATTTTGCACTACTGGCCACGCCAGTGTAATGAACAATTACTTCGGGTCATACTGAACTTTTGCGCATCGCGCCAGCATATTTTGCGGCTTCGGTAAGCTGTTATGATTTTGCTGTTTATTCTCGCTCGTACGATCCCTCCTGTGTATCTCACGAGCGGGGGCTAGCATGGTGCCATGCCACGGGAGCATCCCGGCAGCGCCTCAAACCCATGGGATCCGAGCTCTGAACTTGCGGGTCAGCTCTCATGCATGTCAACTCCTAAGGAGCTCTGAACTCATGGACGAGCTCCCGTGCACGTCAACTCACCAAGGACCTTGGTGCCTGTTCCCCTCGCAAGACACACATGAAGGAACCTACGAGCACGCTTAAGTTATCTAGCTATGTATTGCTTGTGGGTATGCCTATCTGTCCAAACGCAGGAAAGCAGGTTCAAAAACAAGCCTCAGGCACCCTCTCCAAGGCAAAAACGCCTATCCAGGGAACCAACACCCTCTCCAAGGCAAAAACGCCTCATCAGGGAACCAACACCCTCTTCAAGCAAAAACGGCTTGCGAAGCTAAGTCCAAACACTTGGTTAAATTTCCTTTCGCTGGTTTTCTTCCCTCGAGCCTCTTTTTCTCTCTCCTATGCCTCATGGGCTGCTTGCGCGTTAAAGGGGAACCCCAGGCATCGCGCCTCGGGGATCTTACTTCTTGAGGCCTCACGCACCCCCCGGCCTTGTGGAGCCCTGACTCTCACATACCGAAGCGACGGTGGTGTAGCGCTAAGAGAGGGTCCTAAAACGTAGAGCGAAAAAGACATGAAAGGGGAGATAAAAAGCCTCCCGAGGGGCATTCGCTGGTTTTCGTCCCTCGAGCCTCTTTTTCTCTCTTACGCCTCATGGGCTGCTTGCGCGTCAAAGGGGAGCCCCGAGCATCGCGTCTCGGGAGCCCTTACCTCTCGAAGCCTCACACACCCCCCGGCCTTGTGGAGCCCTGACTCTCATATACCGAAGCGGCGGTGGTGTAGCTCTAAGAGAAGGGTCCTACGACGTAGAGCGGAAAAGACATGAGACAGGAAATAAAAAGTCTCCCGAGGGGCACACGCAAGTGCTTTCAAGTCCTTACAACAAGGCATTACAAGCAAAACTAAGTTAATTTGTGCCTCATGCACACCTAGCTACAGGAAGGCTCAAGCGGCAGCTTCTTCGTCCTCCAAGGTCCCCGCACCGTCGCGGGGCGCAGAAGCCTGGATGCTTGTCGAGGCACCTTGGGCGGCCTCAGGCTCGTCGGCCCCTCCTGCTGAGGCCGCTCCCGCCGCGGCCTCGGGCTCGTCATCCCCTCCTGCCGTGGCCGCTCTCGCCGCGGCCTCGGCAGGCCTCTCCGGCGTCTTCACGGCCTCGGTCGCCGCCTCTTCAACCTCCCTCTCCTCGCGGTGTTCATCCGCAGGAGGAGGGGTAGCTGCGCACCATGGCCCGTCAGCCGTGGGCGGCACAAGTGCCACAACGACGCCAGGGTGCTCCCCAAGCTTGTGGAGCCTTCGTCTCTACATCGACCAACCTCGTCAACAAGTACCGGCGCAGCCGTCGCGCCCCGCGTGTCTCGGGCCAGACAGGCTGTTTTTGGGCCCGCGATGCTTCGCCTACGCCCAATGGACTCCAGCGTGCCCATCGCGGGCCCGGGGGCTACTGTCGGCGTAGTGGAAACCAGGGTACCACGAGCCGGCCTGCCAGGGCCCACGACACTCTTCAGAAGATCTCACCAAGGTCCAGGCTCTCCAAGCCTGGCGAGGCTCTCCAAGCCTGGCGAGGCTCTTCAAGCCTGGCGAGGTTCCTTCCTCACGAAGCCAGCTCTGCCTCCGCGGCAGAGCGCACATGGGCTCTGCACACTCCGCAGAGTCACGGGCGCGCCAGCGCGTGGTGACGCCAGCGTCACAGTTGCCATTCCCATGTATAAAGCAGTCAACCAGACTGCACCAAGCAAAGGAGCTCCAAGACTTGCCTCTTTGGTGACAAGGGAACAGTCTGCAGCTACGCTCCAAGGATGACGTCACCGTGGGTCACCTCCCACCTCGGCAAGCGCCAGCCCACTGTCCAGCTGGTCGGTGCCCCTTTTCAGCTTTGGTGACGCCGTTCCCCTGCCGTGGACCGCGTCCACGAGCTTTACCTTTATGGTAGACCTCACCTTTACGGTGCACCGCGCCTCCTCCTTCGTCGCCATGTGGTAGCCCTTCCCGCCCAAATGTTTGGGCAGAAGAGGCCCAGGGCGCCTATAAAAGGAGGGAGAGCACGCCCAAGCAAGGGGTTCGATCCCTGGTTCGACTCTTCACTAGGTTCGGTTTTTGGAGCCTAGGAGCCTACCCAAAAACCCTAGATCTGAAGATCAGCCAGTAGCCATTGTTAGCCACCTCGAGCTCGACAAGCTCTCCTTGTACTGTAAACTCTCCAAGCAGTGCAATACATAGAAGCAGGACGTAGGGGTTTTACCTCCACAAGAGGGCCCTGAACCTGGGTAAGACCTTGTGTCAATCTCTGCAGTGTCGTCCGCAACGAGCCTGACGAGCACCGTCGCCGGAGCACGTTGTGGATTGTTTGACTCCGTGTTCAGTCCCTTACACGATACCTTGGAGACACCCCTAGTTCCTGGGGACAATCTCCGACATCCTGGGAGTACCAAGATGTATATGGATTTGAAAAAGATATTTTGGTGGAATAATATGAAAAGAGAAATTGCAAAATATGTGGCAGAATGTCATATTTGTAGTCAAGTGAAGGCTGAACACCAGAGACCAGCCGGATTATTACAACCTTTGCCTATTCCCAAATGGAAATGGGAAGACGTTAGTATGGATTTTATCACAGGATTACCCAAAACAAGGAAAAATAAGGATGCAATTTGGGTGATTGTGGACCGATTAACCAAAAGTGCTCATTTTCTTGCTATCAATCAGAAAGATACAGCGGCAACTTTGATTGAAATCTATGTGAAAGAGATAGTAAGTAAGCATGGAGTACCTTTAACAATAGTTTCAGATAGAGGATCTATCTTTACTTAGCTTTTTGGAAGCACTTGCATAAAAGATTAGGAACAGATCTGAGCTATAGTACTGCATATCATCCTCAAACGGGAGGACAGACTGAACGGACAAACCAAATATTGGAGGATATGCTGAGAGCATGTGTTCTAGATTTTGGAGGATCGTGGGATGAACACTTAGCATTAGCAGAATTCTCTTACAACAACAGTTATCAGAGTAGCATACAAATGGCACCATTTGAGGCTTTATATGGAAGAAAATGTAGATCACCAATCTGTTGGTTTGAAGTAGGGGAAAGTAAAGAGTTTGCACCGGAGTATATCAAAGAACAGCAAATAATAGTTGATATTATCCGAGATCGTTTAAAAATAGCTTAGAGTAGGCAAAAGAGTTATGCAGATCTTACCCGAAGACAATGGGAGCCCCAATTACAAGATATGGTATACTTGAGAGTTAGTCCGACCAAAGGAGTAAAAAGGTTTGGAGTAAAAGGAAAATTGAGTCCAAGGTATATTGGACCTTTTCGAGTATTAAGTCAGAAAGGAACCGTAGCCTTTGAATTAGAATTACCGGAGGTTCTATCACAAGTGCACAATGTATTTCATGTATCACAACTCCGGAAGTGCTTAAAACCACCCGAAGAACCAATTGACTATGAGAAGTTAAATTTGCAACCAGACCTATCCTATGAGGAGCAACCTGAAAAGATTTTGGCTGAAAATTGGAAAAGATTACGAAATAGAGATATCAAATATTGTTTGGTACAGTGGAAGAATCATCCTGAAAGAGAAGCAACGTGGGAAAAAGAAGATGATCTACGACGGGACTACCCATATTTGTTCAGGTACCTCAGAAAAGAAACTTCGGGACGAAGTTTAGTTTAAGGGGGAGAGGATGTAATACTCCGCAGTTATAGGTTTCGAAAGGGTAGAAATAGGAAGTTTGCATCTTTGCCTTCATGCATGCTTGAAAAGTCCGAATAATTTTCGCGCTTTTATGCAAAAAGGACTAGTAGTCAAGATAACTCGATCTAACATTAGTCGCCTATTTTGAAACCCTAGTTTTAAAAGATAGGTTGGGTTATCAACTTTAATGAAAGTTTATTTAGGTAACTTCAAATTTGAATACAAATGTATCAACACTTGTAAATCTTATCTCTATTCTCTCTCTCAAATCTTTGAATTCATGTTTATAATCAACACATACATTTTGTCTTAATATTCTAAGAATTCATATTCTTGTAATTCCACATTTCATTCTCCACAAAAATTTCAATAAGCATCATTACATTTCCCAAATAAATCTTCTTACAAATTGCAATAATATCCAACATCCAATACATTTTACAATCAAATTTTAATACACACTTTTGTTATCAATAAATTACAATATGCAATTCTGAGATAAAATAAATTACATTATACAAGAAACTTTACAAGTGGAATTGTTCCACAAATCTGTTACAAATAAATGTTATCAGGTCCTTTTACAAATTTTCTACTGAAAAGTAAAAAATAAAAGAAAAACCTATAAACTAAATCCTTTAGATAATCTTCTGAAATTCTTCAACCTGAAAAAGCAAACAATTCACAGAGAAAAGAGTTGTTAAGGTTAGAAATTTTAGCCTAGTACATTGGTACTGGCTATTGATATAATACTTGGCAGAGTGTCGAAATTCCATGAATTGGAATTGACATTGGAGTTCACAGTCAAAAATCAAATCAAATATCCAACATTAGGCAACTTGATCATGCTCAGCATGCATTAAGCATGTAAAAGGGGCAAAGGCAGAACCAGCTTCACAACTTAGGCAACCTGAGGGACTAGCTGGTTATCACATGAATACATGATCATCTTCAAAATTTGTCCAAAGGCAACCAGGAAACAGAACAAACCATCTCTGCCAAATATAAATTTTAAATCCACCTTCTTAATTGTGGTGTCACATTTACCATTAATTTGATAAATGGACCCTATTCCTTAAAGCCCACAGGTAAAAACAGTTCATAACCATAGTGCATAGCAGTAGTCGACAGGAGCTTGATAAGACCAAGTGAGGTGGAGGGATAACTCCCTGCGCAAGGATCCTAGCTGAGAGTAATCCACAAGTGGATTTGAAACCATTCCACAACTCAAATGGATGGACTTGAAACAGTTCATAACCAGATTGAACAACAGCAGCCGGCAGAGCAAGGATAGGATCAAGGAGGAGGAAGGAGTGAGCCAAAAAGGGAGTAAACAATACCTTGGCACAGAAATTCAACCACCATAGGATAAGAACCTCCATAGTTTAATAGGAGAGTAGCAACTCGAGGTGGAGGAGGGCCACTGCAAGCAGCTTACACATTACATGCAGTTATCCTGGTGTCACCACCAGAATCATCTAAAAACCCTATAAATAGGGCAGCCAGCCGAATCCACAAGGCATCACACAGCCAAGCACATCACACACATTTCTGAAAATGTTCATCATCAAGAACATTAGCCACATCAAATCTTGCAGCTAGAACTATACACCTTAGGAAAGTTGAAGCAGCTAGGAGGAGCAGGCTATCCACAAGACGCAGGTTGTCAGTTTAGCCAGAAGACCAAGCTACTCAGCAGCAGCAGGTTGATCTTTTGAGTGTTAGGCAGAGAAGGAGAGAGTTAGCTAACTCTGATAATGACAGAGCCAAGCTAAGCATGTTTGCATGCATGGAAGGGGAAGTGAGGAATATCTGTTCTTATCAGAACCATGTTGAACATGGATTATGCTAAGGATAGATAAGAGGGAAGTGCAGCACCTGTTCTTTATAATATACACAAGCTAGTAGCCTAACATATCTGTCACTAGAAGAAGCACAGGAAAGCATAAGAAAAGAATTTTCCAAAAGCTTATTAGTTTAGCCAGCTTCTGTGTAACTCCAGTGGAGGCATCACAGCATGCATAGCTAATTTTCTTTAGCCACAGAAATAATTCCACACCATTTCACAGCACAGAGCACAAGCCACAGCATCAAATTAAGCAGAAGCCCAATTCTTTCTTCTTCAATCATTTTTGCCAGAACAAATCATCAAAATTAATTCCAATCTTCACCCCTCACACCTCAGATAAATATACAAGCATCATGGCATCACATATTCTCAAACAACAAAGCAAAGTAGAGCACCAGTACAATTTTACTAAGTACCAGTGAGGAAATCTTGAGCAGCATGGAAGCTAAGCTAGATCAGAAAGGAGTCTAGAAGGAGGAGTTAGCAGAGAGGAGGAAGAGGAACCTTACCATGCGCCCATGGCCGTAATGGCATGACGACGGGGCAGTGCCCGTGTGGTCATGACGGAGGACCAAGGGAGGAAGCCGCACCACAGCAACACCACTCCAGCACCACCGTAGCACGGAGGTGAGTGTAACGCCCCAAGATCGGTACTATGCAGATTTTAGCGTTCCAGCCAAATCCGCATAATAACGATCCTAAAGGACGCCCACCAGGCATAACGTGGACGTCACAACACACACGTTATGCGGGTGGAATAGTGATAACATTACAACAGTTCTCGATGGAACCCACAAAAGAACATATATACAACAACGACTCACCGAGTCAAGAGCAAAGATACAATACAAAGATCCAAAATAACAACGGAAGCGGGTAGCGTCCGACTACGGACAAGATACAAATTGGACTAAGAGTCCTGAAGATAAGCAAAGGCAACATATCCCTGCCCAGGCCAAGCCGGAGGGATTCCCAAGCTAACGGCGTCAGACTTCCAACCTGTTGGCTGCATTGGAATAGCAGCCCCGAAGGGGTCAGTACTATAAACAGTACAGGCAAGTAATACTCACAAGATATCAAAGCTGGAATTCCGGGGAAAAGGGGGTTAGCGATTGAGGCGGCGGCAAGTAGCACTAACAACTTATAGAGACACGCTACAACTTTCGTCTAATAGAGACAAGATAAGAGAGCGCATAAGAAAAACCAACTATGCTACTCACCAAACAAACCCGCCCTAAAACGACTCCCTCGTATCCTCAGCCCACGAGGAAGAAGTCCGGGCACTCACACGGTTGATCAAGTTTTATGGGTTATTATTCAAGTAATCTATTTTACTAGTCAAGTTATTATCATTATAAGGTGCAAGTTGTCTATGATCTTTTTAGCCAGCGCATTTCACCAAGTCGTCCATAACCGCGGACACGGCTTTTCGAAAAGATTTAACCCTGCAGGGATGCACCAATGAACCCACACGCATCGAAACTCTCGCTTATAGGTATACCGGTGGAGGTTTCGACGCAATACTTCCCTTCAATACAAACAAGTCCAGGGAGCCACCTAGCTAGGACTGATCTACCTTGAGAGTCCGGCCGAAGCTTCGAGGTGGGCCTAACCGTTTGCGACCACGGCTAGGTGACACAAACTACCATGAGTTGGTCACTTCGCATCATACCGCAAGCCCTACCGTAAGTAACCACGTATCTATCTTACCATATCATCCGCGCTTGTAACTGTAGAAACACCCGAACTACTTGTGGCATCCTGGACAAGTTTGAGGATCCGGTAATAGATTGCGGGGAGGCCCATAGAACTCCCACATGTGGTTAGTGCGCTCAGTCTTGGATCAGCGGAAAAGAACTCGGGTCCTAGGCGACACTAGCAGAACAAAACACCACGATTGGCCTTCCGCCGGTGCCTTATCTTTATTATATTATTCCCATCGCAACAGAAAGTAAAGATTACCATTTTAGTTGAGCCTAGCTACCAAGTTATAAGCAAGACTAGACAAAGAGATAACAGGACTTAAGCAAAGCACCTAAGCATGCACTAGGACTCGCAAGGCCAACAAGGTAAACAAGCAACATGGTAATAGGATGTGGAGGTGTGGCTATATCAGGGCTGCCAGGTAAACATGCAAATAGGATCGGGACACAAGCATCGTGAAATAAGGCTAGCAAGGAACAAAAGATAGGATGAGTAAGAGACAGAAAACAAGCAAAGATAGCAAGGGAGTATCACTTGCCTGCAATCCGGTAGAGGTAGCAGAACCTGTCGTTGCTCACATCAACTCAACGTCCTATTCCCGAAGAAGCAACAAACACTGGGCAACGGAAAAGATGCATTTTAATTCTACGGTAGAAGAATCGGCATGTTGATGACATGATGCATGACAAATTATAGGTTGTCCAATTTTTACCCTAACACATGGCAACACATTTTAAATGGGATCGGTGCATAATATAAATGCACCGGACAAAACCCCATATTTAAGTTGATTTAGTTCAACTAAATGGATAAGGTGCGATGTCAATTAAGCATGCATGATTTTATAAGATACGGATATAGGTAGATAGGGCTAGGGTTGGGGTCGCACATCAGATTGAGGATCTTCGAATTTGGAACCGTCGTCTTCGGATCGGAGAGGTAGTAGTCGATGTAGTCGTCATAGTCGAAGTAGTCGAAGTAGTCGTTCCATCCGGAGTCGAAGTAGTCGAGGTAGACGTTCGTCCGGAGTCGAAGTAGTCGACGTCGGGGAGGTAGTCGTGCTCGGGTCGTCGTCGTGGCGGACCTTGGCGTTCCGGGCTTCGGGGTCATCGGGGTTCCACGGCATCGGGGGTCAGCTTCACGGACGCGCACGAAGGCGGCCGGCACAAACGGGCAACAACACGAAGAACTTGTCGCATTTCCGGTGTCGGGGAAGATCTCGTCGTATCCACGGTGGTCGTCGTACTTGGTCTTCACGACGTCGGGAACGGGAACGGGAAACCGCATCGAGGAAACACACCGGAGACGAGCAAGGGACAGGAGCAACATCACGGGCACAGAAACGGTCTTGCGGGCATTCCATCGAGCAGGTGGCGGGCACCGGGGACGAGCACACAAAGAGGAGGCAGCAGCAGCACCACGCAACCACGGCTGCGGGACAACATCAACACACACACGCATGACACGAAGACGTGCATCAGCACGGAGATGGTCGGAGATGGGGAACGCAGCACCGGGGAAAGGAGTCGGGCCTGGCTGGCGGGGTGGAGCAGAGGAGGAGGTGTGGGTGCTGGGGAAGATGGAGCTCAGGCTGTGCTCGAGGTGAGCTTGGGAGGGGCGGAGGATGTGCAGCGGGAGGGAGCACGGGGACGAGGGAGCACCAGGGGGAGTCGAGCTTGCGGCGGGTCGGGGCAGCGGCCGGAGCGGGAGGATGCCGGGGCGCGGCCACGGGAGGTCAACGGAGGGGAGCTGGCCGGAGGCGGGGCGCCAGGAGGAGAGAGGAGCCGGCGGCTAGCAAGGACGAGGGCGAGGTCGACCGCGGAAGGAGGACGGCCAGCACGGGCCGGAGCTGGCGGAGGTCGAGGGAGGCACGGCCCACCTCGATGCGGAGCAGAGGGGGGAAAGGGGCAGCGGGGCGCTGCTCGCCGGAGAGGAGGGGATTGAGCAGGGAAGGTTGGAGGCGCGGCCCTTGAGGTGGAGATGGTGGGGGACGGCGACCACGGGGTGGAGGAGCACGCACGGTACGGGAGAGGAGAAAGAAATAAGGAAAAGAAGAAGAAGAAAAGGAAAAGGGTGAGGGACCCGAAATAAAGATGAAAAGGACTTGGTTGAGAGGTGGAAGGGCCGATTTGCGAAACGACGAAAAAGGAGGAGGGTGGCTGCAGGATGCCAGGGGGTGGGAAAGGAAAAAAAGGCAGCGAGGATTGGGGTTTGGAGATTAGGGTTTGCTTGCTGGGCTTTTGGGCCAAACAAGCTGGGCTACTCTCTCTCATCTCAAAACATTTATTTTTCTGGCAAATAATTTTAGAAAACGGAGATGAACGTCTCGGTAAAATATTTTCTGACAATTTTAGAAAAATGAAATAGGGTTTAATAAAAATAGTTTTTGCGGACAAAAACATGCGATGCGATGATGCTGATGTCATAATGATACAAAAAGAAAAACAAGCAAAATCTAATTTGGGGAAAAACCCCGGGCATTACAACCGACACCACTAACGAGGGATCTCGCCCCGAGATCCACGCTACCGTCAGGGGGGAAGGAGAGCAAGGTAAACTATCGAATCTTCTTCGTCGTGTTGATCTTCTCGACACCACTAACAAGAGGTTCTTGCTCACGTCGATGACGATGACATTTCGTCGATTGCTTCCAAGATCGAACCTATTAGGTAAAAGGCAAGAGATCGTCCAACCCACGTAGATGCTATAACCGGAAGATAGATAAGAGAGAAGATTTAAATCACACAAAGGTAAGAGGGGGAATAGCAGAGGGATAAGGAATAAACAAGAGTCCTATTGAGATCTTTTCAAATAGCTTTTAGTAAAGTAATTTGGACACTCTATAACAACGACCATTAGCTAGGGTATCCTACAGGCAGACAGGACCAGCGGGGTATCGAAGAACCAGAGCTCTGATACCACTTTGTAACGCCCCAAGATCGGTACTATGCAGATTTTAGCGTTCCAGCCAAATCCGCATAATAACGATCCTAAAGGACGCCCACCAGGCATAACGTGCACGTCACAACACACACGTTATGCGGGTGGAATAGTGATAACATTACAACAGTTCTCGATGGAACCCACAAAAGAACATATATACAACAACGACTCACCGAGTCAAGAGCAAAGATACAATACAAAGATCCAAAATAACAACGGAAGCGGGTAGCGTCCGACTACGGACAAGGTACAAATTGGACTAAGAGTCCTGAAGATAAGCAAAGGCACCATATCCCTGCCCAGGCCAAGCCGGAGGGATTCCCAAGCTAACGGCGTCAGACTTCCAACCTGTTGGCTGCATTGGAATAGCAGCCCCGAAGGGGTCAGTACTATAAACAGTACAGGCAAGTAATACTCACAAGATATCAAAGCTGGAATTCCGGGGAAAAGGGGGTTAGCGATTGAGGCGGCGGCAAGTAGCACTAACAACTTATAGAGACACGCTACAACTTTCGTCTAATAGAGACAAGATAAGAGAGCGCATAAGAAAAACCAACTATGCTACTCACCAAACAAACCCGCCCTAAAACGACTCCCTCGTATCCTCAGCCCACGAGGAAGAAGTCTGGGCACTCACACGGTTGATCAAGTTTTATGGGTTATTATTCAAGTAATCTATTTTACTAGTCAAGTTATTATCATTATAAGGTGCAAGTTGTCTATGATCTTTTTAGCCAGCGCATTTCACCAAGTCGTCCATAACCGCGGACACGGCTTTTCGAAAAGATTTAACCCTGCAGGGATGCACCAATGAACCCACACGCATCAAAACTCTCGCTTATAGGTATACCGGTGGAGGTTTCGACGCAATACTTCCCTTCAATACAAACAAGTCCAGGGAGCCACCTAGCTAGGACTGATCCACCTTGAGAGTCCGGCCGAAGCTTTGAGGTGGGCCTAACCGTTTGCGACTACGGCTAGGTGACACAAACTACCATGAGTTGGTCACTTCGCATCATACCGCAAGCCCTACCGTAAGTAACCACGTATCTATCTTACCATATCATCCGCGCTTGTAACCGTAGAAACACCCGAACTACTTGTGGCATCCTGGACAAGTTTGAGGATCCGGTAATAGATTGCGGGGAGGCCCATAGAACTCCCACATGTGGTTAGTGCGCTCAGTCTTGGATCAGCGGAAAAGAACTCGGGTCCTAGACGACACTAGCAGAACAAAACACCACGATTGGCCTTCCGCCGGTGCCTTATCTTTATTATATTATTCCCATCGCAACAGAAAGTAAAGATTACCATTTTAGTTGAGCCTAGCTACCAAGTTATAAGCAAGACTAGACAAAGAGATAACAGGACTTAAGCAAAGCACCTAAGCATGCACTAGGACTTGCAAGGCCAACAAGGTAAACAAGAAACAGGGTAATAGGATGTGGAGGTGTGGCTATATCAGGACTGCCAGGTAAACATGCAAATAGGATCGGGACACAAGCATCGTGAAATAAGGCTAGCAAGGAACAAAAGATAGGACGAGTAAGACACAGAAAACAAGCAAAGATAGCAAGGGAGTATCACTTGCCTGCAATCCGGTAGAGGTAGCAGAACCTGTCGTTGCTCACATCAACTCAACGTCCTATTCCCGAAGAAGCAACAAACACTGGGCAACGGAAAAGATGCATTTTAATTCTACGATAGAAGAATCGGCATGTTGATGACATGATGCATGACAAATTATAGGTTGTCCAATTTTTATTCCCTAACACATGGCAACACATTTTAAATGGGATCGGTGCATAATATAAATGCACCGGACAAAACCCCATATTTAAGTTGATTTAGTTCAACTAAATGGATAAGGTGCGATGTCAATTAAGCATGCATGATTTTATAAGATACGGATATAGGTAGATAGGGCTAGGGTTGGGGTCACACATCGGATTGAGGATCTTCGGATTTGGAACCGTCGTCTTCGGATCGGAGAGGTAGTAGTCGATATAGTCGTCGTAGTCGAAGTAGTCGAAGTAGTCGTTCCATCCGGAGTCGAAGTAGTCGAGGTAGACGTTCGTCCGGAGTCGAAGTAGTCGAAGTAGTCGACGTCGGGGAGGTAGTCGTGCTCGGGTCGTTGTCGTGGCGGACCTTGGCGTTCCGGGCTTCGGGGTTATCGGGGTTCCACGGCATCGGGGGTCGGCTTCACGGACGCGCACGAAGGCGGCCGGCACAAACGGGCAACAACACGAAGAACTTGTCGCATTTCCGGTGTCGGGGAAGATCTCGTCGTATCCACGGTGGTCGTCGTACTTGGTCTTCACGACGTCGGGAACGGGAACGGGAAACCGCATCGGGGAAACACACCGGAGACGAGCAAGGGACAGGAGCAACATCACGGGCACAGAAACGGTCTTGCGGGCATTCCATCGAGCAGGTGGCGGGCATCGGGGACGAGCACACAAAGAGGAGGCAGCAGCAGCACCACGCAACCACGGCTGCGGGACAGCATCAACACACACACGCATGACACGAAGACGTGCATCAGCACGGAGATGGTCGGAGACGGGGAACGCAGCACCGGGGAAAGGAGTCGGGCCTGGCTGGCGGGGTGGAGCAGAGGAGGAGGTGTGGGTGCTGGGGAAGATGGAGCTCAGGCCGTGCTCGAGGTGAGCTGGGGAGGGGCGGAGGATGTGCAGCGGGAGGGAGCACGGGGACGAGGGAGCACCAGGGGGAGTCGAGCTTGCGGCGGGTCGGGGCAGCGGCCGGAGCGGGAGGATGCCGGGGTTGGGCCACGGGAGGTCAACGGAGGGGAGCTGGCCGGAGGCGGGGCGCCAGGAGGAGAGAGGAGCCGGCGGCTAGCAAGGACGAGGGCGAGGTCGACCGCGGCAGGAGGACGGCCAGCACGGGCCGGAGCTGGCGGAGGTCGAGGGAGGCACGGCCCGCCTCGATGCAGAGCAGAGGGAGGAAAGGGGCAGCGGGGCGCTGCTCGCCGGAGAGGAGGGGATTGAGCAGGGAAGATTGGAGGCGCGGCCCTTGAGGTGGATGTTAACCAATGTAACGTACTGTACTCCAACTCCTATACCTGTACCGACTCGGTCTCCTATACCTATACCGATTCAACATCTGTACGCCACATTGGGGGCTTTTCCCAGTATATATAAACACGTACCGATGCCTCGTTGAGGTCATCGTTCCCTGCATAATAACCTACATGGTATCAGAGCGAGGCTAGCTCTTCCGCCGTCTAGCTCGACACCCAAATCCCGATCGAAGCATCTGTCGATTTCACGTCGAAGCACAAGCCGATCGAAGGAATCAGCCGGCGATCCAACCAATCGCACGAAGCACCAAGAAAACCCACCGATCCGTTCAGGATTGAAGCATCCCAATGGCGTCCTCTTCAACAACGTCGTCGCTGGCCGCTGCCCTCGGCAGCCCGCCTTCAGACAAACTGACAAGAGAGAATTTTCTCTTCTGGAAGGCACAGATCATGCCCTCCCTCCGTGGTGCTGGAGTTATGGGGCTGCTTGACGGCTCCGACTTACCACCCTCAAAAACTCTAGAGGTCGATGATGGAGACAAGAAGAAGGTCGTTACCAATCCGGCCTATTCCGCCTGGCATGTCTGTGACCAGCATGTTCTTGGCTTTCTCCTCAAATCCATGACACAGGATATCCTTGCCCAAGTTCTTGATTTAGAGCATGCCGCTGATGTGTGGGGCGCCATTGCTGCCCTCTACTCCTCACAGTCCAAAGCCCGAGTTAATATGCTCCGTGGGGCTCTCACCAACACCAAGAAAAACGACATGACAGCTGTTCAGTTTATTACCAAGATGAAAGGCTTCGCGTCCGAACTCGCGGCTGCAGGAAAGAAGGTGGATGAAGATGAATTGAAGGATTATATTCTCAATGGTCTTGATGGCGATTACAACCCACTTGTTGCATCTATCAATGCTGTTCCTAGCACTAGTCTTGCGGATATGTGTTCTCAACTCACTGCTTTTGATCATCGACAACGTATGTTGACCGAGAGTGGACAACTTGTTGGTTCCTTCACCTCTTCAGCAAATGCAGTCGCTCGCCGTGGAGGTTTTTCTCGCCCTAACAACACTAGCCGAGGACGCTACAATGGTGGCCGAGGGGAGTATGGTCAACAGAACTATGGTGGCCGTCAGGACTATGGTTACCAAGGGCGACAGGACCAATGGCGACAGGACTCAGGACGTGGTCGCTCTTCCTCCAGGGGGGGCTACGGTGGTGGACGTGGATGTGGACGTGCTCCTTCACCATATCAGGACGTCACATGTCAGATATGCAAGAAGGACGGACATTCAGCCAATCAATGCTGGTGGTGCTATGCAGACAACAATAATAATGCTAACAATCAACATGAAGAAAAAGGAGCCTATGGAGTTGATACAAATTGGTATATAGACAGTGGCGCCACTGATCATATCACTGGAGATTTACAGAAGCTACACTCCCGCGAAAATTATCACGGGCATGATCAAGTCCACAATGCTAGTGGAAAAGGTATGAACATTGCACATGTTGGTCATTCGATTTTGCATACCCCTCATAGATCCCTCCATCTCAAAAATATCTTGCATGTTCCTGTTGCTTCCAAAAGCCTTTTATCTGCACATAAAATTGCTCTAGATAATGATGCCTTTGTTGAGTTTCACCTTTTCTTCTTTTTGATTAAGGATCAGGCCACGAAGCAAATTCTCTTTAGAGGTCCCTGTCACGGTGGCCTTTATCCTCTTGTACCTGTCTCCTCGGGATCTCATAAGCATGCCTTCATCACCATCAAGCCTACCTCCTCTACATGGCATCGTCGTCTAGGACATCCGTCTTCATTTGTTGTTCAACAAGTTCTTAGAAAAACCAACTTTCGTATTTACCAGAAACAAACCCCTACATTTGTGATCCTTGTCAACAAGCTAAGAGTCATTAGCTACCATATCCTGTCTCTACTAGTGTATCTAGTGTTCCTTTGGAACAAATTTTTTCTGATGTATGGGGTCCTGCTCCTGCCTCTGTTGGCAGTCATCTCTACTATGTAAGCTTTATCGATGATTATAGTAAATTCACTTGGATATACTTGCTCAAAAAACGTTCTGATGTCTATCAAGTTTTTCTTAATTTCCAGCAACTTGTTGAACGCAAATTTGGTCGCAAAATCATTACCATGCAACTGATTGGGGTGGTGAATATGAAAAACTCAATAGTTTCTTTCAAAAGTTGGCATCACACACCATGTCTCTTGTCCTCATGCTCATCAACAAAATGGTTTTGCTGAACGTAAACACCGTCATATTGTTGAAGTTGGTCTTGCCTTGCTTGCTAATGCCTCCATGCCTTTAAAATTCTGGGATGAAGCTTTTCTTACTGCCACTTTTCTCATTAACTTGCTTCCTTCCAAAGTCCTAAATTTTGCGACTCCCACAGAAAAACTCCTCCAAATAAAACCCAACTATGAATCCCTTCGAGTTTTTGGTTGTGCGTGTTGGCCAAACCTTCGTCCCTATAACAAACGCAAACTTGCCTTTCGCTCAAAACAATGTGTTTTCTTGGATATAGTCCTCTTCATAAAGGGGTCAAGTGTCTTGATGTTTCCACCGGACGTGTCTATATCTCTCGTGACGTTGTTTTCGATGAAGGAATTTTTCCTTTTGCTGCTCTTCATCCCAATGCGGGTAGACGACTTCATGAAGAAACTCTTCTTCTTCCTTCTGATTCACCACCGCCGGCATCTAGTTTCGAGGGGTTGCATTCTAATGATCACATGCACATTGTTCCTGTCACTGACCATACACAGGTTGCGCCAGATGGAGATGAAAATTCTAGTGCCAACGATGGAGAAAATTCTGAAAATGGACAAGAAAACGGGACATCCGATCATGAATCTGCAGAAACAGACAACACGAAATCTGAAGATGATTCTCTAGCAGAATCTGCATTGGATCGCGCCATGCAACAGTCAAGGCAATCTACCTCGACCCCTCCCTCGCCACAGTCCCGTCCCGGCCCATCCCGCGTTGCCACGTTGATGCCTGGCCCACGCGCTGCTACGGCCCAGCATCCTGCCTCGCGCCCAGCGGCCTCTCCCGACGCGCGCCACTCGCCTGGCGCCACGTCGCCGCTGCTGTTCCCCGATGCGGGAGCCGCAGGATCGTCTGTTGTTGGGTCATCGTTTCCAAGCGCCTCTGGATCTTCTGCGACCACGGCTAGCACTATGCCTGCAGGATCTTCTGTGCCACCAGATCCTGTCCAGCCTCTTGTGACTGAACCCCGTACACGTCTACAAAAAGGTATCCGTAATCCCAAAGATTACACAGATGGCACCATTAGGTATGGTTTGTTGACATCTACTGGAGAACCTCGAAATATCAAAGAAGCTCTTGGTCATGCTACATGGAAACAAGCTATGGATGAAGAGTATGATGCTCTTATGCAAAACAAAACTTGGCATCTTGTGCCTCCGAACCCCGATAAAAATCTCATTGATTGCAAGTGGGTCTATCATATCAAGCATCATGCTGATGGAAGCATTGATAGGTACAAAGCACGGCTTGTTGCCAAAGGTTTTAAGCAACGATATGGAATTGACTATGAAGATACTTTCAGTCCAGTGGTTAAAGCAGCTACTATACGTCTTGTCTTAGCAATTTCAGTTTCTCGAGGATGGAGCATTCGACAGCTAGACGTCAAGAACGCGTTCTTACATGGTGTTCTGGAAGAGGAAGTATATATGCGACAACCTCCTGGGTTTGAGGATCCTTGTGCTCCCAATTTCATATGCAAACTTGACAAGGCTCTCTATGGTTTAAAACAAGCACCTCGAGCTTGGTTTTCTCGTCTGAGTACAAAGTTACATACCCTTGGTTTTCTCTCCTCCAAGGCTGACACATCTTTGTTCATTTATCAAAGATCAGGTATCACAATATTTTTGTTGATATATGTCGATGATATTATTGTCACCAGTTCTTCCAGTGAGGCAATCTCGACTTTACTTGATGATCTGCAGAAAGATTTTGCGCTCAAAGATCTCGGCAACCTACACTACTTCTTGGGCATTGAAGTTCGGCGCACCTCTTCTGCTCTTGTCCTTACACAAGAAAAATATGCTCGTGATCTTATTGCAAAGGTTGGTCTACACAATTGCAAATCGGCGCCTACACCACTGTCTCTTACAGATAAATTGTCTTTGACCGAGGGGGATCTTCTTGGACCAGATGATAGCAACAACTATAGGAGCATAGTTGGAGCCCTGCAGTATTTGACCTTGACTCGCCCTGACATAGCTTTTTCAGTCAACAAAGTTTGTCAGTTTCTTCATGCCCCCACTACTGCACATTGGACAGCTGCTAAAAGGATTCTTCGATATCTCCAGGGTACAATCAAGCTTGGTCTCATGTTTCAACAATCCTCTTCAACACTTCTTAGTGCCTTTTCGGATGCCGACTGGGCTGGTTGTCTTGATGATCGGCGATCTACTGGAGGGTTTGCCATATTTTTCGGCCCCAATTTGATCTCTTGGAGTGCTAGAAAACAAGCTACCGTGTCGCGATCAAGTACGGAGGCTGAATATAAGGCTATTGCAAATGCTACAGCTGAGTTGATTTGGGTAGAAGCCCTGCTTCATGAACTTGGGGTCACTCTTGCGGAGCGTCCTTGTCTATGGTGTGACAATCTTGGCGCCACCTATCTGTCTGCAAATCCTATTTTTCATGCCAGGACCAAACATATTGAGATTGACTATCATTTTGTTCGAGAACGGGTTGCGAGCAAATCCCTTGACATCAAGTTCATTTCCAACAAAGACCAAGTGGCGGATGGTTTTACAAAAACTTTACCTGTCAAGAATCTAGCAGAGTTTAGGCGTAATCTCAACCTGAGTACAGGCTAAGATTAAGGGGGGGTGTTAACCAATGTAACGTACTGTACTCCAACTCCTATACCTGTACCGACTCGGTCTCCTATACCTATACCGATTCAACATCTGTACGCCACATTGGGGGCTTTTCCCAGTATATATAAACACGTACCGATGCCTCGTTGAGGTCATCGTTCCCTACATAATAACCTACAGTGGAGATGGTGGGGGACGGCGACCACGGGGTGGAGGAGCACGCACGGTACGGGAGAGGAGAAAGAAATAAGGAAAAGAAGAAGAAGAAAAGGAAAAGGGTGAGGGACCCGAAATAAAGATGAAAAGGACTTGGTTGAGAGGTGGAAGGGCCGATTCGCGAAACGACGAAAAAGGAGGAGGGTGGCTGCAGGATGCCAGGGGGTGGGAAAGGAAAAAAAAGGCAGGGAGGATTAGGGTTTGGAGATTAGGGTTTGCTTGCTGGGCTTTTGGGCCAAACAAGCTGGGCTACTCTCTCTCATCTCAAAACATTTATTTTTCTGGCAAATTAATTTGGCAAATAATTTTAGAAAACGGAGATGAACGTCTCGGTAAAATATTTTCTGACAATTTTAGAAAAATGAAATAGGGTTTAATAAAAATAGTTTTTGCGGACAAAAACATGCGATGCGATGATGCTGATGTCATGATGATGCAAAAAGAAAAACAAGCAAAATCTAATTTAGGGAAAAACCCCGGGCATTACAGCGAGCTCCACACCGGCGGCGGAGCAGAGCAGGAGTCGGGAGCACGAGTAATCGCGCTGCAACCGAGACCTCAACCGGGGGACGATCCAGCACGCACGCGTCGGTGGAGAAGAAGAAGAGCAGCTAGGCAGAACCAGAGAGCGGAGCCGAACCCCTAACCATGGCGAGGTAGCTCAGAGAAGGAGAAGCACGGCGGAGCGGCGCCATCACCGAAACCCTAACCCTAGGGATGGGTTGCGCACGAACACACCGGAAGAGGAAAAGTAGATCGACAGGGAGGAGAAGAGAGAGCGTCGAAAGGGCTTTCTTTTGTGCCCTAGCACGACGACGGAGACGGCCGGAGCACGCCGGAATCGGTCGGCGACGGCGGAGGCGAAAAGGGGATCGTGTCGACCACGGGAGCGAGAGAGGGAGAGAGAGAAGAGGGGAAGGAGAGAGTGGGTCGGACTGAATCGGTTCGACCGAACCGGTGCGGGTTGACCTGGTTCAACCCAGTAAACCAGGGACTTAGTTGTAATTTCTAAAAATTGTTGAATTCAAATCAAACCCTAGTTATAATTCAAATTTTAGATCCAAAATAAGAATCCTAAAAATCAAATAAAAATATGTTATTAACTCAAAATTTTGCCAGGATTTCAAAAATGATTTTTATTTGATTTATTGAAAAATATTTCTTGAGTGAAAAATTCAAAGATCCTTAAGTGGAAATGATTTGAATTATTTTCCAAAATATTCAAAGATCCTTAAGTGGAAATGATTTGAATTATTTTCCAAAATATTCAAAGATCCTTAAGTGGACATGATTTGAATTGTTTTTAATATTCAAGGATCCTTCAGTGGAAATGAATTGAATTATCTTCCTAAAGTAAAATAAATTACCATTCTGTAAATGACTGTTCCGTAAATCATCCTAGGTAAAACACACAAAAAGGGGAACATCATCTTAAAACATGAAGGGGGGAAATTTTCCAAAACCTCTAAAAATCATTTCATCTATGCATAATAGCATAAATTGGATTTTCAAACATTGTCTTATAAAGACAATGATGTTAATTTTCAGAACACGAGGTTCACGAATCGCCGGAAGCTTTAGACTGCACTACTTGTCAGTCTCAAGGCAAGTTCATTCTTGCATACCGTTTGATGTATTTTTATCAAAGTACTTGCAAATCTACTTATACGTTCCTTTCACTTGCATAAAAAAGAAAAAGTATTTTCGAATGATGTGGTATATACTATTGGTTGGCGGTGGAACAATGGTAAGATGAATAGGTACGGTGTTCCATCGTATGGGAAGGTATATATCCTTAGGATCTAATAACCCCTGTTCCAGTGATCCTTTCGCCGTAGTAAAATCATCAACCAACGGACTTTGTATGGGCGGGGCCAGTCAGAGGCTTCTTTTCTCATCCGCATATCCTCGGCAGGCCTACACCGGGTTGGGTCGTTGCGGCGGCCAACAGCGTGGAAGCGCGTGCTCTTCCTGCCCGACGGGGTAATTGGTGGGGAAGCTTGGGAGGGGTGTTGGGTATGCGTGGAACATGATTCCCCTACCGCATCACAAATGGGCGGATGTGTGTTGATTTGGGAGAAGCTCCACATGACTGGATGTCCTGAGCCTTGGCTATAACACTCATGGAGTGTAAAGAGAGCAGATATAGGGCCAGGCAACTGTTGGGTAAAGTGATGCAACTCTGCAGAGTCAAACAACAAATTTGTGATTTCACAACCGTGTTCCCGGTATGGAACTACGAGATCGAGGCCGGAATGGAGTCCCATTTGGATTCACAAGACCGGTGGAGACTGTGGACATAGTTTTCAGAATAAAATCAATCTTTTGAAGAAATGTTTACAAAAACTTGCATCTATGCCAAAGACCCGAGGTTTTGGCAGTAACTAGTGCATGATACACCTTATCTATATATATCCAGAACTTGCTGAGTAACGCTGTTGCTCACCCTTTCCTTTTGACCCCATGCTTAGACTTTGAGGAGGCAATCAAGGAGAGTTATGGAGCTTACCATGAGGACGAGGTGTACTACGAGGAACCTGATCTATCCGGAGGGGTAGAAGGCGTCGACTACCTGATTGCTTATGGAGGCGATGATGATGAGCCCGAGACTTAGTCTCCTATCTTAGGGGCAGGGCCGAGCAATTCTAGACTAGTACTACTTAGGTTGTTGAGCCCAATGGTTCTTAGTTTGCTTCTTTCTATCATTAATAAGTTGACCTCAGTCAACCGTACTGTAGTTGAAATTCCTCCCATGTCGGAGGAAGACGTTGAAGCTTTTGTACATTTCTGGCTTGTAATCTTTAGCAGTGTGTAATAAAGTGGACCCGCAATGTTTCTGTTGTACTACTCTGAGGGATGTAATATTTACGGATGAGTCCTTTCGTGGATGTTATGTCAACGACTTGTACACTAGAATATGCAGTGGTGTGCGGGGTCACCGCAGATGGTATCAGAGCAATTGCTAGACCTTAGGTTGGAAACCTATTAAAGGGGAAGCCTGTAGGGTAATATATTCTAGGCCGTAATGAAATTTTATATTGTTATGATGGCTATTCACTTGAGAATAACATTATCATGCATATAATACTTCATTCTTACCAATACTTTTCTTTGTATATCAGGATGGATAACCGATTCCCCAAGCGAAGCGTCCGAATTCGAAGTATGTCATTAGGAAGAGGAGTGTTCCGAGGAAATTGGGCGGTAGTTCTGGAGCAAATGATCAACTATTTGGGGGTTGAAGCTAAAGTAGTGGTTAAGACTCTTAGCTACAATGATGGATCAGCCTTAGCCAAATATCGCGTTGCACTCAAGCTTCCGTCTGAGCTTAAGATGGGTTTGAAGATGCCATATGGAGAAGCCAAGCATGTGGAGATAGCATTCCATATTGCAGTAGTCAAAGCCATTACCAATATTAGAACAGCCAAATCCAAGGAGTTGGAAGGAACCCTGTTTCATGCAATCCCAAGTGCCATCTATCGACAAGAGATAGATGTGGATTACTTAGCCTTTGCACGCACTAACCCTCGTGACGCTGCTGTATTTCTTGAGAGTTGCGTCAAGCTTATCCGAACCTACCACAAATCCTTTACCATTTTGTCCGATGAAATGGAGATTATGGTAGAACAGTTTTCTAGCCCCGATGCTATCCAGGAGCGCTGTGACATGCTCATGTATGAAGCCCGTATGGGTCATACTGATCTACCATCCACTCCAGTTACCTATGTTGATGAGACTGTAGCCCCTAAAACCCCAGTTTACGCCACTTATTCTCCAGCACACCCAGACTATGTTCTTGTGGGAGAAGTGGAGGAACGCCAGAGTACTGAACCCGAAGCTTCCTATTCCGCTAGGTGGGATGAGGAACCCTACCAGGGAACTTCAAGTGATCCTATAGTAATCAAAGGTGATGATGGCGAGGAGGAAGTTGAGAGTAAATTACCTAGAGATTGGAAGACTTGGTTGAAGTCATAAAACCAAACTAGATTGGAAATCTCATAATAGCAGAAGCGCAGCGAAAGCATGATCGAAAATATCGAAGTTACTTTATAGCACTGTCGATTTGTGAGTCTACAACATATAGGAGTATATGATTAATTCAAGGATTAAAGATATAATATTATGGTTTGAGAAATTTTGTTTCAAGACTGAGTGAGTTCCGGGTGCACATGCTATGAGAAAGTCCTCTTGACTGATCACACGTCATGTAGGCATAAAAGGGAAGCGAAAATCTCACTCTCTAACCAAATATATTATATTCATCATATGATGATGATATGAGAATTATCATGTGATGATAATAGATTTATCATGAGATGATAAAGTAATGTCAAATTAGGTGACATTGACGTTTTGCAAAGAACATAAAGAACTGTATAGTACAGAACACGGACAGAACCTCTTCCATGAGCAAACATGATCAGCACTGAGACTCCATGAGTGTTTAGACACCATGAGTGTTGGATCGAGAAAATGTAAACTAGATTATTGACTCTAGTGCAAGTGGGAGACTGTTGGGAATATGCCCTAGAGGCAATAATAAAATGTTTTATTAGCATATTCATGTTTATGATAATAGTTTATTCTCCATGCTATAATTGTATTAACCGGAAACATAATACATGTGTGGAATATAAACACCAGGTGTCCCTAGTAAGCCTCTACCGGACTAGTTTGTTAGTCAAGAGATGGTTAGAGTTTCCTAACCATGGACTTGTTACAGTCACTTGATAATGGAGTCATGTCATTAGGAGTAATGATGTGATGGACATGACCCAAATAATAAAGAGTTGCAATTGATCGTGTCACAACAGTTTTATTGCCAACACTTTTTAGTATGCCAAGTATAGTTTCCTTAGACCATGAGATTATGTCACTCCCGTTTACCGGAGGAATACTTTGTGGACATCAAACGTCACTTTGTAACTGGGTGATTATAAAGGTGGCTTTCAGGTATCTCTGATGGTATTTGTTGGGTGACATGAATCAAGACTGGGATTTGTCCTTCCTTGTGACTACTTTTCTTCATAATCATCGGGTGCGCGAACAGCTCTCCCGATGGGAGTAGCCCCCGAGATTAAGCTGAATTGCTCGCAATTGAGATTAAACTCAAATTTACCTCAGTCGAAAAGCCCGCTCCCGATGGGAGTAAACAGATGACTCGAATTCGTCCGAGTCGAAATTGTCCTGGCTCGACTTACTCTTCACTCAGCCGTGATGGCCTACTAGTCATAACATCAGCTTTTTTTAAAAAGCTTACTTCGTCTTACTCCACTCGAACGTTTTGTTCGAACGTACTTGGTTCAGTCGAACGGCTGTCGAATGCTCAGCCAATTGCTTGGCTTACTGGACACACTTCCATGATGACGTAAGGGATGACGCTTTTGATGACATGACTCGACAGGCTCTGCGCCCGACGGGACGTGACGATGGTGGGCCCGCTGCCACAGCGACGACCGCTGAATATGGACCGTTGGGCACGAAAACTCCGCGGCGTGATGATGATGCTTCGGTTCCCGTGCGTAGTGGAGCACGACCGGGGTGTCCGTCGCGCGACACGTGGGCGGCTGGATTCTTGCGGCGCGATGCAGTTGCACGATGGACGGCCGTGACGAACTGCCCCGCGGTATATATTTTTCACCGCGGTGCAGAGGCAGTTCACGCATCCTCATTCTCCTCCATCTCGCCGCCAGTTCTTGCCTCCATTGTTCCTCGCAAAAAGCTTCCAACAAAGTTCTCCCCTTTCCTCCGGCGACATGGGCCACAAGAGGAGCAAGGGTACTGAGAGCTCCTCCGCCGCCGCCGGGATGAAAAAGGTGGAGGGCGACTGGAGCAAGTCCTCCGTCAAAGCATCGAAGCTCGACAGCCTCCGCCAGCAGGGGCTGCTGCCACCGGAGGCCGTGGCGACGACGCGGGTGCCCGGTAAGGATTCTGTCCCTGCTCCCCGCAGTGGGGAACGCGTATGCTTCGTGGAATTCCTTCCACGAGGATTCGGGTTCCCCTTGCACGATTTTGTCCGTGGGCTCTTGTACGCCTATGGGATTCAGATCCATGATCTGACTCCCAACAGCGTCTTGAGCATCACGAGCTTTATCGTGCTCTGCGAGTGTTTCCTGGGGATCGCACCCCACTGGGCACTGTGGAAGTCTCTTTTCCTGGTGCGCCGGATGGTGGGAAAGTCGAAGGAGACCTACCCGGTCGGTGGCTTCGGAATCCAGCTGCGCGGCGACACGAACTTCTTCTACATGAAGAAGTCCGACTCCGTGCAAGGCTGGAGGAAGAAGTGGTTCTACATCACGTGGAACCAGGCCGGGATCCCCGACTTCGCCGCTGAACGGCCTCTGAAGAAGACCAACGCCTGGTCGCACCCCCTGTCGACGGAGGAGAGGGAGTCGATCAAGCCGCTGCAGGCGCTTCTTCGCGGGTTGATCAAGACGATGGGACGCGAAGCCGGCGGAATCCAGCTGATTGCCATGTTCCACAGGTTGAGGGTGCAGCCTCTGCAACAGCGCCCTCTCCCAATGTGGGAAATGGCAGTCGACCCGGCAATGGACGATGCACAAGTCGCAATCAAGGTGAGGGGCATCACCAGCCTTCGGGTTGCTGACGCGTGCAACGTGACTTGCTCAGTCGCGCCCTTCAGCTCGACGAACCCGATCCCAGAGGTAGGTACCTGAATTTGTTTTCTTCGTTACTTGGAGTTGACTGTCTTTTTCTGAACTTTCGACTGTTGCTTGCTGATCTTCAGCTCGGGTGTTCTGCAGAAGACAACCAAGGCTTGGCGAAGCGGGTCCAGCAACTGGAGAAGTCGCTTGAGACCCAGACTGAGGCAGAAAAGGTTCAGGTCGAACGCCTGATTAGCATTGCCACAGCCATTGGTGGTAAGTTATCGGCTGATAGAAGCCTACTTTTGCCTTTATTGCCTGCAGGTGACCTTACTATTCGCGTTATTCCTGAATGTAGGTGTTGGTGGTGGTGCTCCCCCTGAAGGGACGTCCAGCGCGAATACCACCTTGTCGGCGGCAGTCGACCTCTGCAACCGGGTTTGCGCGTGTGCCGCGGACGCTGTGAAGAAGTCCTCGGGCGCCCTGGCCAACATCTATCAAGGTGTTTTCCCTGGTCAGGCCGCGCCGAAGGAGGCTGACCAGCTGGCGGCTCCATTTGTTGAGGCGAATGTGATGGCCAACTACACCCGCACCCAGACGGTACGCGGCTCCGAGCTCACCTTCCGTCTGTTACTCGGTCATGGGATCTCGGGTGACTTTGAGGCGGCTGTGAGCGACTTCCCTCGAAGGCCCGATGGAAAGTCCAAGTCCCTGACCAGCGTCAAGGACAAGGCGACTCAGTTAGCTAAAAAGCTGATTGACACCTTTGATAGGAAGCTTGCAGAGTCAGCCGCCAAAAAGGGGCGCGCACCGTCGGGCTCTGCCATGTAGTGTTGTAGTAGGGGTCTTCTTTTGTCTTTTGTAATGAAACTCGGTGAAATCAATGGATATGCTGATTCTGTCATGCGACTGTGCTTTTGTCTAGTCTTGTTGAAAATAGTGCTCTCTGATGTTCTTTAAATTGACAGCCTTACGGAAGTGCTCCTCCTGAAGTCGCGGAAGATATCCATGCGTACTGGGATGAGGGCACCTCTTCGGCTGCGCCTGCGTCTTCGCGTTGTCCGACTCCTCCGGCTCCCGCGCGGAGCAGGAACGATCAGCGAGTGTTTAATTATATGAGGAGCAAGATCACTGAACTTGAGTCGAAGCTGCGGAGAACTGAAGTGGAGCTTGAACGCCTCAGGGCACGTTCCGCTGGGCCGTTCAATCAGCGCGAACGGTTTCTTCTTGACCAGATTGATCTGATATGTCGACAGTTGCAAGGTTTGGGCTCTAGCTGCTTCTCTTTGATTTCTTCATGCTTGTGTTGTTCTGCACCTTGACCCGTTAATTGCAGTTGTTAATCCCGACTGGCAAGCCGAGAACGCTCGAGTGGACGAGCGCGTGGATAGCGAGGCCACCGGTAACTCGGTCGAAGCTCGCCAATTCTGGGTACATAAGGGAGAGGGCCGCATACTCGCGCGGATGCTGGGTCGCACCTGGCGAGCTGCGTTCGTTCTTGAAGGTTGCAGGAAAGCACTCTGGCAGATCAACAAAGTGTTCTTCCCCCTTGATGAGCAGCCGGAAGGGTTGCCCGCGCTGTTTGGAGAGGTTCCGCAGTAGCAGGAATTTGAAGGGGGTCGTCCTCGGTCAGCTTGTTGCCGGGGCCAACACAGCGTTTGCCTATGTTCGACTGCATCGACCTCATGTTCCCTTGGACAGAATACTTGATGGGTTGCCTAGGGATGTTGATTATGCTGAATCCCTTGAGGCCGCACGTCAGGTGATGCGACAGGTTCTGAATCATACAGAGCGACGTGTAGGGCCACTGGATGCGCCAAAGGAAGAGCCTGTCGACTAAGAAAAAATTTTGTTGTATAATGTTAGCTTGTAACATGAATGTATGTATGCATGTAAATATGCTGATACGGGGTTAATCCCTAAGTATATGAAAACGTTGTGTCGTGAACTCATAACCCGTGTGGAGCAGCCCCCGAGTGCGTCGGGTGGCAGCCTAGGTTTTCAAATAAGACTTGTACGTCGCGAGCCCCCGAGTGCGTTGGGTGGCGGCCGAAGATTTTTGGGTGATGCCTGTTAGGCGCAGCCCCCGAGTGATTCGGGTGGCGGCCTAGGCTGACTGAGACCTGTGCAGCGCGAGCCCCCGAGTGCGTCGAGTGGCGGCCGAGGATTTTCGGGTGATGCCTGTATGGCGCAGCCCCCGAGTGGTTCGAGTGGCGGCCTAGGCCGACTGAGACCTGTGCGGCGCGAGCCCCCGAGTGCGTCGAGTGGCGGCCGAGGATTTTCGGGTGATGCCTGTATGGCGCAGCCCCCGAGTGGTTCGAGTGGCGGCCTAGGCTGACTGAGACCTGTGCGGCGCGAGCCCCCGAGTGCATCGAGTGGCGGACGAGGATTTTCGGGTGATGCCTGTATGGCGCAGCCCCCGAGTGGTTCGAGTGGCGGCCTAGGCCGACTGAGACCTGTGCGGCGCGAGCCCCCGAGTGCGTCGAGTGGCGGCCGAGGATTTTCGGGTGATGCCTGTATGGCGCAGCCCCCGAGTGGTTCGAGTGGCGGCCTAGGCTGACTGAGACCTGTGCGGCGCGAGCCCCCGAGTGCGTCGAGTGGCGGCCGAGGATTTTCGGGTGATGCCTGTATGGCGCAGCCCCCGAGTGGTTCGAGTGGCGGCCTAGGCTAACTTTAGACCTGTACAGCGCGAGCCCCCGAGTGCGTCGGGTGGCGGCCGAGGATTTTCGGGTGATGCCTGTATGGCGCAGCCCCCGAGTGGTTCGAGTGGCGGCCTAGGCTGACTTTAGACCTGTACAGCGCGAGCCCCCGAGTGCGTCGGGTGGCGGCCGAGGATTTTCGGGTGATGCCTGTATGGCGCAGCCCCCGAGTGGTTCGAGTGGCGGCCTAGGCTGACTGAGACCTGTGCGGCGCGAGCCCCCGAGTGCGTCGAGTGGCGGCCGAGGATTTTCGGGTGATGCCTGTATGGCGCAGCCCCCGAGTGGTTCGAGTGGCGGCCTAGGCTGACTGAGACCTGTGCGGCGCGAGCCCCCGAGTGGTTCGAGTGGCGGCCTAGGTTGCCAAGGAGAGGGTGACACAAAATTTCTTTAATCATCTTTATTTATTCTCGCAAACAGGCCGCCTCATTAAAACCCTTCCAGTCCCCTTAGGTACCCTGGCGAGGGAAAGAGTGCGTAAGAAACCTGCTGCTACTTTGAGTTTACAGTGTAGGATACATCAGGCGTAGAAGCGGCGTAGCTGTGCCACGTTCCACGGGTTACTGCAAACTGTTCCTGTGGCTTGGTCCTTCAGGCGGTATGCTCCATTGCCGATTGCTTCTGTCACAATGTACGGGCCTTCCCATGGGGAGGCGAGCTTGTGCACTTTCTTCTGCTTGAGTCGAAGGACCAGGTCGCCTGGGACAAAAGCTCTGGGTCGCAGTCGTCGCCCGTGGTAGTTGCGCAGGTCCTGCTGGTACACTGCTGTGCGGCTGAGGGCGATGTCGCGTGCTTCATCTAGAGTGTCCATGTCATCTTCTAGTGCCTCTTCTGCGTCGGACTCGTCGTAGGCCACGACCCGTGGAGCGTCAAACTTAATGTCACAGGGTAAGACTGCTTCTGCGCCGTACACCATAAAGAACGGTGTGTATTGGGTGGATCTGTTCGGCGTGGTGCGTAGGCTCCATAGCACGCTTGGAAGTTCCTCTACCCAGGCTCCTGCAGCTCGTTTCAATGGAACTCGCAGACGCTTCTTTATCCCTTTGCTGACTAGGCCGTTGGCCCTTTCGACTTGTCCGTTAGACTGCGGGTGTGAGACGGATGCGTAGCTGAGCTTGATGCCTTGTTCCTCGCAGAAATCTCTGAACTCCTCGGCTGTAAAGTTCGTGCCGTTGTCGGTGATGATACCGTGGGGCACGCCAAATCTGAAGATGATGGATCTGATGAAGTTGACTGCTGAAGTTGCGGTTGAACTTGTGATTGGCACCGCCTCGATCCACTTCGTAAATTTGTCGACTGCCACCAGGAGGTGCGTGTGCCCACCCGGGGAGGACTTCCGGAAGGGACCTACCATGTCGAGTCCCCACTGCGCGAACGGCCATGCAAGTGGGATGGTTTTCAATGCTGATGCAGGTGCGTGAGGTTTGTTGGCGAACTCTTGACAGCCGACGCACCTTTTTACGAGCTCGACTGCGTCTTGCATTGCAGTGGGCCAGTAGAACCCTGCTCGCAAGGCCTTGGCAACCAGTGCTCGACTGCTTGCATGATGCCCGCAGATTCCGGCGTGGATGTCGAGTAGAATAGCCTGGCCGTCAGATGGATCAATGCACCTTTGGAGTACGCCTGAGATGCTTCGCTTGTAAAGCTCGCCCTTGATGATGGTGAAGCCCTTCGAGCGGCGGACAATGCGCTTTGCTTCGACTGGGTTCTCTGGCAGCCGCTGATGCAGCATGTAGGCCAGATACGGGCTTGTCCATGTGGGTTCGACTAGCATGATCTCCATGGGCTCCTTCTCCGTGCTTTGCGGGTTGGCGGTCGTTGTTGTCGATGCAGGGGGTTCTGGCGGGGGCCGGACCCTGATAGAGCGCTGCGTGATGCACTCGAGGAAGACTCCGGGTGGAACCGGAGCTCGATCTGAGCCGAGGTTGGCGAGGATGTCTGCTTCTTCATTGCTTTCGCGGCCAATGTGTCGCAGTTCGCAGCCGTCGAATTGGCCTTCCAGCTGGTTGTACAGCTCCCTGTATGCTATCATGTTGTCAGCGATGGCGTCGCATTGCTTCATTGTTTGCTGCACCACCAGGTAGGAGTCGCCATAGATCATGAGGCGAGTGGCGCCGCAGTTCTTGGCCATCCGCATGCCGTGGATCAGTGCCTCGTACTCCGCCTCGTTGTTGGAGGGTGTTTGAAATTTCATCTGCAGCACGTACTTAAGCTTGTCGCCTTTGGGTGATATGAGCACGACTCCCGCTCCGGCTGACTTGAATTTCTTGGATCCATCGAAGTACATGGTCCATGCAGTCGATAAATCAGGCTCGTCTGGCAGCTGCGCTTCTATCCATTCTGTGGTGAACTCCGGTAGGACCTGAGCCTTGATTGCCTTCGGGTGCGCGTACTTCAGCCCCCATGGCCCTAACTCGACAACCCACTTGGCAACTCGCCCTGTCGCGGATGGATTAGTGA